>JAULKM010000008.1:9880126-9893636 GCA_032355605.1 Rubia tinctorum
TTCACAGATAATATTCCAAGAGTCTTCCCAAAAGGCCTCGGGGCTGCAATTCGCAGGGACTCTTGGGTAGTTCCTCCCGTGTTCAGCTGGATTCAAGAAGTAAGATACTCTACGACATTTATCACTTTTTTGTCATGACATCTCTCTGTCCGCGGTAGTTTACATTCTTGTTCACTTAACACTTAACAGGCTGGAAGAATAGAGGACGCTGAGATGCTTCGTACGTTTAATATGGGGATTGGAATGGTTCTAGTTGTTGACAAGGAGGCTGCGAAGAGAATATTGGAGGACGAAAGCCAATGGTATTGCATTGGTGAGGTTGTAAGTGGTGAAGGAGTGACCTACGTATAATATGAGCACGAGCACTAGTTTTGTTAGTAAATTTAGAGACAGCTACTGCTTCTTTGTGACAAAGATGAATGAAGTGTGGTGATAAAAAAATCAGTTACTATAATTTTAGATATATTTTTTTAAAATTTGCGTATTTTAACCAGTTATGATTGATTATATATAATAAAAAAACAAAATCATCAATATATGATAATATTGAAATGTTACTAATACCCTGACTAATAACACGTCTATATCAAAACACCAAACCACACCACAAAAATATCACAGAAATATTGTGGTTGCGATGATATCTCAATTTTAAAATCAGCTGGCCTTGGATCAAACTACTGTAAACAAATAAGCAGTATGGCCGACGCTAAACATTTGTCCAGTAGCCCAGGATAAACTTTCGAACTGAAAGATATTGGTGTCGTCCATCTGTACCGGCAATCAGTCCGTGTCTGAATACTTGACCGATTTGGTTTTCATCATTGTCGATGTTCATCGACCAATCTACAATTTTGTCCATGTTTTTAGCAACAACAGAAGGAAAAAAAGAAGCAATCATATGGATATAAAGGGAAGATTATTTCTATTAGCTGATTTGGAAGAATGACCACCTTTTTTTTCAGTGTCAGCCGAAGAGGGGCATAACACAGGTTGCACCTACAAACGCGAAATGGTAAAGATCCGGATGCTGGATCGCTGGTAGGATTTAGCATAGGGAAGTAAGATGAATGGCTTGTGTTTCTCAGTAATATCAATCACAGAAAGGTTTGCCTGCTCAGCTAACTCAAGAAAGTATTTGAAAGTGTCGATGTTACGAATCACCGAAGCTATATAGGCAAGGGGGCTTCTCTCTACAGCAAGAACTTCTTTCTCAGAATGAGAGCGGTAGCCTTCACCCTTTTCTTTTACTTCATTTTTCATGCATCCAGCGAAGCTGTCATTGCTGTAGCTGATATCTGAGGTTCCACCCTTTAGAAGAACGGAAAGCACCCTGACGAGATGCGGAAGGTACCGGGGATCATAAATCACATCCGCACCTAACCTGCAGAGGATAGATTAAGAACAAACCACGGACTAAAAGAAGATCAACAATACGGTATAGTAAAGGTGAGCCTTTTGTAATAGATCACATGTTGAACACCTTAGCCACAAGTTTTCAAATGAATGTTCCCTTAGAATGGCACCTAGGTACTCAAGACAACATTAATACAAAGTCCAAATAACAGATTCACGTATAGACACCAGAACAGTGTCTGTAAGATTTTCAGGAGACTAATAGAGAACTGATTAATGCATAACCATACAAAACTCTGGCGTCAAAAAATGTTTCAAGGAATTTTATGCCTTCAAGGAGGGAAATGAGTAAAATGCCTTCAAGGAGGGAAATGAGTAAAAACTTACACTATGTCTGGGGAAAAATTTTGCAACTTAGTCTCTGTCGTAGATTCCCAGGGTAAATAAACACACTGCATCTAGAAGTCAAAATGATATCAGCTGATATTATGTTCCAGATGAAGAAGTTCTTGAAACACAATAATTCTTTTATAACCAAACTAAAGTTTCAGACCAGGGAAGTTAGATCAACTTGCAGATAAGAAAACATATGTATAATGTAAAAGAAGAAACCTGAAAGGCTCAAACAGCTACAAACAATTTAAAGATTGATTGTCGCAGTTACTCTTCTACATTCTGATAAATGAACGGAGTCATAAAATTTCATATATTCTCCTGTGTATCATGATCATTTTCTCTTTTATCTGGTATCGTGCACATGTTGACATGTTCTTTAAGTACAAGAACCACATTAAGATATTCAGGAAAGCTAAAATCAGTATTCCACCCAAGCAAGTCAGTTTTTCTTATCTATAAAGGTTCCAAGCGAAAGACGATGACTTCATAAAAGATCCCTTGCTAAAACTAAGTTAATTCATATTCACAAAGAAAATAAACTCCTAGCTACATTGACCAGACAGACTAAAAAAGTTTAGAGCAATTCAAGTTCTTCTAATAGAACTGGAAAGGAGGGCATGCATCCATATGAAATGGACACTTCTCAAATGGTCGACCAAGTGTGACATTCAAGCATTGGCCAAAACCAAGAAGCACCAGTTACACCGGAGGAGGTGTTATAAAGGGCTCACATAACTAATGAACAAAAAGAAATTATGCAATTTCACTCATTATAAACTACTGTATACTTTTCTGAACTCACCATACTGTGGTCTTCATTTTGTACCGAGACACGCATATCAGGACTCAGAAAGTTAGACTCCAGATTCAGCCTCATATTCTCTAAAGTTGACAGGTCACCATCACTCAGAGTGATCTGCATTAAATAACATCCTCAAAACAGTAGTAACTATCACAAGCCACTCAAGGGCAACCAAAATTTAACTTTCACAGCAAGAGAAAAATAGTGTACGCTCTAAAACACAAGCATATGAGACTAGAGAAGGAATAATTATATACAGGAAAGTATCAATTATATTTAACTAAACTTGATAGCCATTTTTCAGAAGTTCGATCGATTAATAAGTAACAAACTCTGCGCTACCATATGAAGAATAATATACTGTAGTAGTGTAAATTTAAGCATCGAAGTGGACCATGGTTGACTTCCAGGATTCCATAGGAAGCTTAGTTAAACAGGGTCATGTCTTACAGTAGAAATTATTTTGAGGATGAATATCTCACAGACCCGAAAGGGCAGTCTACCACTGTCCCAAAGAGATCACCGAGACAAACAAAAACCATACGAAACCTTTACATGCCACAACAAGGCAGGAAAGCACTGGTCCCTTCCTAGTGAAATTAAGGATGTCAAAGACAAGGGAAACTAATTCACCATAATGTATTCTCACAGAAGCTCATACAACTAAAGAAGGCTTTTTATAGAGATAAAACGGAGGCGTAAAGTAAATACATTAATATGAAAGATGCACTCCTTGGTACAAAACAACAAGTGAAGCAGTCTCCAAACTAGAAAGATACAATCATAAACAGAGTGAGGAGTCGCCGAGAGAAATTGACTTACAGATGAGGCTTTCACATGGGCCAGACAAATTCCCAACAAACCAACACCTGAACCAAGCTGAGATTTGGTGAATTACATGAAAAAGAAAATTGTCACTTACAGTTCTAGCTTTTCCTGCATAGGAAGAAAAGAAAGATGGTGACAAAGAAAAAAAGAGGCATACCTCACCTCCAAACAAGATTTATTGAGGAATAGTTCTGGAAAAGACAGTACAAACTCTGAAAGGTAAAGACTAGAAGGCCAGATAGAGCAACTGTTTAAATTGTACACAATACAGCAGATGTTAGATGAACTCTTGTGCATCAATAAGGATCAATCAAGATATGACTAAGAGAGATACAGGATGCACTAGAAAGGTTAAAGAAACTACTTGCAACTGAAAAATCTGACTCTTTACTATGTCAAATCACACATCTTTTATCCTACCTTCCCAGGAACTAACAAATATTAATTGCTCTACCTCACAAAATAATTTAAATGGAATGAATTTTTCTACAGCCAAAGATTTCATCGTGCACAGCAGCACAACCAACAATTACCACCACAACCCCTCCCCCTCCTCCCCCCTCCTCCCTCTTCTAACTAAATTAGAGAAAGGAATGACAAAAGCAAAGCAGCCAAGCAGGAGGCGGAGCAGAGCATCAAGGGTCGGAAGTACAAGAAGGTAATACAAGTTGTATTGTATCCAACATATAGTGTTTCTGATGAGATAATGACGTATATTGGCCACTAGCAAAATATCAGAGTTCCTTTACTACATTTGAAAGTCCGAATCCAGAAACCATGTAAATGGGGTCAATTTGCTTTAGTAGTTTTCTTTGCCTGTAGAAGTAGGAGGTATATTGAATGAAGGAGAATTGTTTCTAAACGTCTGCTTCATCTGGTAGTGAACAAAAGCAAGATAAGGCAATAGAAAAAACATATAGTCACTCAATATTGCCTAAGAGCAAACTTTAAGTATATACGATAAAATTATGTTTTCTAGTTACTGCCGAAAAATTAGAACAATTCAAGTTGAAAGGCAGTTTTGTAGAGTTAAACAATAATCATCTTAAACAACTAATCAATCCAGGAGAAATAGTAAACGATAGAGAAAAGCACAGAAGTGTTCCTTTACATTTGCATGTTTCGATCTTTCATCCCATGCATTATAAAATGTACTATTCATTAATTTGCACTTCATAAGACAGCTTTTTCTATTGATCCTTTTAAAAATGTATTTTATGCCACTCACCTTCGGTAGAGATGAGCACATGACAGACAAATATGTAAGAGTTAAAGGCAATGGAGAAAGCAGTTATTCATCGTGAATGCATAGTCATTTATTTATAATAGGTCCATAGGAGTATGTACACTCTTTTCCTATCCTTCCACTATTTCACTTATACTTGTCTCATGCTCGATCAGTCGACTAAAAATAAATGCTACAGCCTTGATTGAAAGCAACTTACAGTTTGAAGAGCCGGAGAAAAAAGATATCACTCTATGAAATGTCATCAACCAAAGCATTTATTTTGAAAAGTGACACAAAAATTAAATAAAATGATGTATGTGACCCTCTCTTAAAAGAACAGTCATAATATCTCACCCCGTATCTCCCTCAAGCATGTTCAATGAACACTGAAGCGAGATTTCCAATTTACTGGATTCAGGATAACTCAGAAGCTCAGCACATTCTACAAAAGACAAAGTAAAAAAATAAATAAAGAACAAGTAGAAGCTGCAACATGATAAAAAAAATATGAGTAACAAATTATCCTCCACCGTCCACCTTCATGAAAAAGAAATGAAACTTTCTTGACAACCCTTGACTTCCCATCAGGAAAATCATCACCCTATATATCAAAAAGAAAAAAAATGAAATTATAAACCTATCAGTAAAAAAATAACATACTCCTTCCACCCCTCACAATCAACTTCACGGGCCATAAGTGCACGGTTATTAAGAAAACAGTAAATGTGCAGCAGAAAATAAGAAATAAGAAAATGAAAGTCTAAGAATGAGTGATTGAGAATACTCCCTCCGTCCTAGCTCAAACTAATGAGTTCTTATAAAGTGAAACGGAAAGTTAACAGTGATAAAGAAAAACAAAGAAAGCGGGAAATCTTCTGTGAGAGAATGAGGGAGTACCTTAGAAGTGGTCATAATAGAAGCATAATGCTCATATAATTCATCCAACACAACGTCTCCATCGGACTCGATAGCAGCCATAAGCTTCTTGAGAAATTTTTTGATGTAAGGTCCCTGACACAACCCGTGCTTCACCTACACCGCGAGCACCAGAAGGGTTACATAACAAGTAATTACCAGCAAGAACAGCAAGAGCCTCTCGTCAACTTACTGCTTCAACGATGCAGCGGTTCCAGATGAACCTCTGCACCGCCTCCCCGACATAACCGCCGCCGCATTCTCTCGCAAATGAGATCACGACGTCCGGGGGTTCCATAGCCAGAAAGGCACAGAGTAGATGACGGCAGGGAGGGGCGGATACGTCGAGTTCAAGGTGGTTCGCCTGATCTGCCATGGTTGATTTCAGCCAAGTGCTCAGAGTGCCTGTGATATGTTCGATAATTTGGCCCAAAGATACAGCTGGTCGTTTGAAAGTTAAGTTCACCACGGATTGGCGCTATCAATATTATTTTGTTGGGAAATATACGAATATAACTATATAATTGATAAAGTGCACATAAAAAGCTCAGGATATTTTTAGTGCAAAATCAACGTTAACTAATTGATGAAAGTGCAAATATAACTCTAACACGCCATTTTTGGCAGTGACCGGCGCTAATCGCATAAAAAATGACAAAAATACTCTTTGACCTAAAACCTAAAAGTGTTGGGACATTTTTACTCCCACCATCACCGCGCTCATTCCCGGCCACCACCCTTACTATCCGGCCACCACCACCCCATTCTTGACCACCACCCTCACCACCCGGCCACCTCCACCATCATTCCCGACCACCACCCTACCACCCAGCCACTTCCACCACCATTCCCAACCACCACCTGGGCACCTCCACCACCATTCCCGACAACCACCCTCACCACCCAGCCACCACCATAACCCTCCGTCGTCATCTAAAATCAAAAACCCTTGATTCTTGAACCCAATAAACGTATTTTCAATCTATTTTCAATCCCAACCTTCTATTGATGGGCGACGCGCAACTAATTCAATCCCCTTCATCCGTTCAATTCACCGATCTGAAAGTTTCGCCACCTTCTTCCGACTCACGGGCGAGGATGAGATTTCAGGCGCTCATCGCCGACGAGAAGGTCGTCGTCGTGCGCCACCAACTTCCTTCTCAACCTCAGTAGAAGGAGGGAGATCAAGGAGAACTGCGGGAACAAGGAAGAAGGAGAACGAGGAGTGAGAAAGCGGGTTTAGGGAGAAAAGAAAGAGGAGAACGGCGGGTAGATTAGGGTTAGGGGTAGGGGTATGACAGTAAATTTGTTTTATTGTGTTTTTTAAAGAGGTAAAATTGACATTTCGGCTTAAATTTGCCAAATAGAGTTATATTTGCACTTTCAATTATCATAGGGTTATATGTGCACTTTCATGAATTATGTAGGGTTATATATGCATTTCGCTCTATTTTGTTTTTAGAGGTTCGTTCCTTGAAGGATTTATTTCTATAAATTATGGAAATAGCAGGACTCAAATATAATTTTAAAATAAAAGGCTGAAAATTCGCAGGTTAAAAACAATTAAAACTCAAGTCAAATTTGGGTTATAAATTATTTGGGTAAATTCAGACATCTATTTAAGGTAACACCTCAACTTTTTTTCCCTCTTCCCCAAACCTTCCATCAACTTGTTTTATGACCCTCTTCCTCAAACCTTCAATCAACTTGTTGTATGATATAATGTTTGTGATTCAATCTGAAGTTATAATGTATTGTATTAAAAAGTTTCAGAAAATATTTAGTAATTACAGATTGGAAAAAAAATTGCAAAAAAAAAGGTAATCTGAAAATACAAATAAGTAACATATTGTCTCCGGTTTACTAACGTTGACTAACTTACTTTTGGCACTTGGATTTAGAAAAGGAAGAATTAGTGGTGGAGAATTCATTGAAAGAGCAAAAAGTAAATTGAGTGGATGAAAATAATCTATAATTTGCCAAAAAAGGAATGAGCTAATATTAAAGAATCATCTCAAAAAAGAAATGAGTCATTGTTAGAGAACTGGAGTGAGTATAACTTACATGTTGTACTCTAAATAGGTTAATGTTTCCAACCAAAATTCAAATGTTTCGCTTGCAATTACGACAGAGTATAAATCCTTAATTTCCTATTATTCAAATTAAAACTCATCTTTCTATATGCCTTTGGAAAACGGTATTTCTCAACAATTTGTCTAATAAAAAATGTTTGGAAAAAAATAGTTGATAATGTTTATCGAGATTGTGGAAAAATATTTTAACAATTAAAATTATTTAGAACTAAAATCATACTGTTAGAATCAAATCCTAAATGTAGGTTCAAAACTCCTAAATGCATATTATAACGATAATAAATTAAGGATTTTGCTATATCACATCTTATATTTCACTATCACACAGCCTAATACGTATATATACATATAATATTTAATTAAATTTTAATTTGAAAAATCTAAATTTCTATCTTCGTCTTCCTATCACTCATCGCAGCCACAGCGGCCGCTAGCAGACACCGACGGACAACCACTCATTCCTACCACTCTCCCTTCGTCATCTCCTCCACGCGCCACTGTCTGAAAACCCAGCCCCTCCCATATTGAAGCCCCAATCCTCCCAACATCATTCCTTCTCCCTCGTTTTTTCAGCTAGAAGAAACCCTTCCGCCTGAAAACCCAAATCCCCATCATTTTTTCAGCGGTGAAAAGCCCTTCCGCCAGCGTTGCGAACTCTCCCGTTACGGACCAGATATCCTCGTCGCCACTTTAGAAATGAGCAGAATATTCTGGAACAATCTCAGGAGAATACTCCGGAACAATCTCAGGAGAATACTCCGGAACAATCTCAGGAGGTAAAAGGTGGTTAGTTCTGTTAGGATTTTTTCAGTTGTAACATATTGTTGGTTGATCGTTCTTTGTGCCCTATATAAAGAGTTGATCACCATCAAATCACACATATTTTATGAGTCATAATTTTCCATTTGTAAATCAGTTGGATTCTAAGCAAATAAATCATTTTCCCTTTCTAAATATTCTCTTTCCTTTCTTATTTTAGATCTCAAATATCTAAAATGTTTAGAGTTTTCACTTGGTATCAAAGCTAAATTAGCTAGATATTGTTTTCTTTCATCAGATCTAGAGATAATCAACAACATCATGACAGACTCAGGAGATGAAGAAGATTCACGATACATTGTCATGATGAACGGTCTTTTTTACCTGGCCACTGGAGATCATAGCAATCTGATCATTGTGACAGAACCTCTTGATGAATCAAACTATCTGATATGGTCTCACTCGATGATTACGGCATTGGAATCCAAGGACAAACTCGGATTTCTCATTGGAGAAGTACAAAAACCTGAGATCGGAACTACAAAATACAAGCAGTGGAAAGGTTAATGATGATGTTTTGGTGAGACCAGAAACTTTGTTGACAACAGAGCTACAACATTTAGAAACTACAATCCAAACATGAGAGAACCTTTAAGGAAGAAATTGGTGAGGAATCTGCATCTGAAGTGTGATCATTGTGGAGTTTTGGGGCATGTGAAGGAAACATGTTTCAGGTTGAAAGGTTATCCGGAATGGTAGGAGTTTACCTGGGAAAATACTGGAACTCATGTTGGAGCAAGAACTAGACCACCACATATGGCTCATGCAACTATAGCTGAATCCGAATCACCCCTGGAAATTGATGTTAAATCTGAGAATTTTCACAACATAGTTGCTGGTGTTTTTCAGATGGAGATGGCAAAGAAGGAGAAAGGAAAGGTTGTTGATATTGCAAACAATAGTGGAGGATCAGAGAGCATAAACATGGCACATTACCTGGACTTTGCAGGTAGTTTCATATCCCATAATGCAACTTATGTATTGTTTAATGATGATGTTTCTTGGATTCTTGATACTGGAGCAACTAGTCATATGTGTGGTAATATTGAGCTTTTTAACAAATTTCGGTTTGTGACACATCTCACACCCGTATATCTACCTGATAAATCTGTCAAATATGTGGACAATATAGGATCTATACACCTACAACCTGATTTCATCATAGAAGATTGTCTACATATAAACTCGTTCAGTTTTAATATCCCCTCAACCAATAAAATGACCAAAGTCAAAAAGTTGATTTTATTTTCTCACAAAACTCTTGTCACAAAGGTTGATTTTATTTTCTCACAAGAGCTAGACCACCACACGACTAAGAGAAAATTTGCAATAGTTGGAGAAGTCAAAGGCCTGTAATACTCAACTCTGATTCATTTCAACCTCAGTCCACCCATGCCGTTCTGAAGAATAAAGTTCAAATTCAAAAGTCTTTAATGTCAACTGATCAATCTTCATTTTCATGTAATAGAATCAGTTCTGAAGTTTGGCATAATAGACTTTGTCACCCTTCCAATGTTATAAGGAAGCACATTTCGAATTCAAATAAAGAGGTTATATTTTCAGATGATATGTGTTTTGTATGTCCATTGTCAAAGCAAACCGGGATTCCGTTCTCTATCAGTCACTCAGTCACAACTTCTTGTTTTGAACTTCTTCACATAGACATTTGGGGGCCATATAAAACACAAAGTATTTCAGGTTCTAAAATTTTTCTTTCCATAGTGGATGACTTCAGCAAAACAACCTGGACCTATTTAATGGTCAGGAAGGATCAATCAGTCAAAATCATTAAAAATTTTCTTTTAATGGTGAAAAATATTTTTTTCAACCAAAGTAAAAACAATTCGTACAGACAATGGTTCTGAATTCCTGAACCATGAATGTCAATCAGTCTTTGTAGAGCTTGGTGTTATTCATCAGAAAACCTGTGTCTACACTCCACAACAAAATGGAGTGGTAGAGAGAAAACACAGGCATTTACTCCAAGTTGCTAGATCTTTGATGTTTCAATCACATCTTCCAAGACGTTTTTGGGGTGAAGCCATTTTGACTTCCACTTTCCTAATAAACCGAACTCCTTCACCACTTCTGAACTGGTTGTCACATTATGATATTTTTCATCAAAAAACCCCCTGATCTTACTATTCTAAGAGTTTTTGGTTCTCTGTGTTATGCATCTAATGTTTTACCTCACAAGGATAAGTTGGACACTAGAGCTTTTCCTTGCATATTTCTGGGCTATGTCACAGGCCAGAAAGGGTTCAAACTTTTTGATTTAACACAACGGAAGATTTGCGTTTCCAGAGATGTCAAATTTCATGAAACTATTTTCCATACCAAAAAATTGATAAATTGATACTTCCTTATCAAGAAACACCATCATACTCAGCCAGTCTTCCAAAAATCCCAGTGCACTCAGAAAGTTCATCTTCGGATGTGTTTCAACATTCTCATTCTACACCTACATCGTCTTTCTCTCTGAATACTCATTTTTCACCTACATCATCTCCCACATCATCTGCCCCTATTAATCAATCACCAATAACATCTATTTCCACTCAGTCCAATAATTCAAATACTACTGATCCACAACCAAGAAAAAATTCAAGATTCAGAACCAACCCAATCTGGACTGAGGACTTCATCATGTCATCCACCTCTAACACCATTTCCCATCCGATTTTCTCCCACACACATACGGCTTTTGTTGCTCAATTGTCACAAATACATGAACCTCATTGTTACAAACAGGCTTGCATACATCCATAATGGGTTCAGGTCATGAAAGTTGAACTCGCCAATCAGACCTGGGATTTGGTACCTCTAACTTTGGGTAAACGACCTATTGGATGCAAATGGGTATTTAAAGCAAAGTGTGATAATATGGAAAGGTAGAAAAATACAAGGCTAGATTAGTAGCCAAGGGTTACTCTCATGTGGAAGGAATTGATTACTACCACAGTTTCTCTCCTGTGGCAAAAGTAATCATTATCAGATTATTTCTAGCTGTTTTTACCAAGAATAACTGGATTATACACCAGTTGGATATCAACAACGCGTTTCTACATGGTTTTCTTGGTGAGTAGGTCTACATGTCCCCACCTGAAGGATATTCCACTCATGAACTAGGTCTAGTTTGCAAATTAAGGAAATCTTTGTATGGTTTGAAGCATGCTTCGAGGCAATGGAACCAAGAGTTTACTAAGCATTTGGTTTCTTCGGGTTTCTATCAATCTACTCATGACCATTGTTTATTTCTTAAATTGGGAGATGAAGTATCCTTGGCACTGATCGTTTATGTAGATGACATTTTGTTGGCTGGAAATTCTCTTGCAGCGATCGAAGAAGTTAAATGTTCTTTGCATGAAAAATTCACATTAAAAGACCTTGGATCGGGAAAAAATGGGAATTGAATTGGCCAGGTCACAAGAAGTCATTTTTCTTAACCAGAGGAAGTATGCTATTGATATTTTGAGTGATGCAGGGCTTGATAACTCCAAGTTCTCTTGCACACCATTTCCTAGTACTTGGCAAATTGATGAAAAATCTCCTCCTCTTCAGGATCCTGGTCCCTTTCGAAGATTGATTGGAAGGCTTCTATATCTGAATATAACTCGGCCTGATCTTACATATGTCACTCATCCGCTCAGTCAGTTTGTACAATCTCCAACCGAGCATCATTTTGCTGGTGCTCTGCATTTGGTCAGATATTTGAACTTATTTCCTTCATCGGGTCTTTTTTATTCTGCGCAGCCTTGCGCATCAATTCAAGCATGTTGTGATGCAAACTGGGGCACTTGAAAATCCACTAGAAGGTCAGTTTCTGCATGTTTCTTGGAGATTCTCTCATCTCTTGGAAATCCAAGAAGCAGCAAACGGCATCACGTTCTTTCGCCGAATATGAATACAGAAGTCCAGGGGCTACTATTTGTGAACTTAAATGAATCAGCTACTTGCTCGGGGATTTCCAACTTATTTTGGACTATCCTATTACTCTTTGGTGCGACAGTGAGCCAACTATTCATATAACTGAAAATTCAGTGTTTCATGAATGCACAAAACACTTGGTTATTGATTGTCACATTGTCAGAGAAGTCTACACTTCTGGATTCATCTCCCTTAGCCATGTTTCTACTCATAGTCAATTAGCATATATTTTCACCAAATCGCTTCCTCAGACTTCTTTTGTTTCAATTTTTCCAAGATAAACTTTCGTGATTTTTCACCAAAATCCATCTTGACAGGGGGTGAAGAAATGAGCAGAATATTCTGGAACAATCTCAGAAGAATACTCTGGAACAGTCTCAGAAGGTAAAAGGTGGTTAGTTCTGTTAGGATTTTTCAGTTGTAACAGATTGTAGGCTACTGATTATTCTTTGTGCTCTATATAAAGAGTCATCACCATCAAATCACACCGATTTTATGAGTTATAATTTTCCATTTGTAAATCAGTTGGATTCAGAGCAAATAAATCATTTTCCCTTTCTAAATATTCTCTTTCCTTTCTTATTTTGATCTGAAATATCTAAAATGTTCTGAGTTTTCACACCCACCATGGCCTAAAACCCAAATCTTCCGATGATGTTCTCGCCAGAGTCGCGAGCGAACCACAAGCCCGTCATCGTCAAGAGCCACGCAGTAAAAACTATCCGGCAAGATCCATACCAGCGAGAACCATGGCGATGAACTGGAAATGAGAGCCACAAGCCTCATTAGGCAAAGCGAGCCAACACCGACGATTTGAAACTCGAGCCACAAAACCAAGCAAACACAATGTCTGGAAACGCGACCCACAATGGACCCCCGCCGGAGACCTGGAAATGTGAATCATGCCGGATAGCCGACGAACGAGACCAGCATCGGAGAACCGGCGCGACCTCGAACCAAGGTAAAGTGCAGATCAGGGGCGGAGCCAGAAAGAATTCATGGCGGGGGCTAATATGCAAAGGAAAAAAAATCGTCAATTTTTCTTTATATCGGAGGGGGCTGAAAAAACATTTAAAAAAATTTTACCCTAAAAATACCCGTAAATTTTAGCTTGGCGGGGGCTGGAGCCCCCTCCAGCCCCCTTGT
>JAULKM010000008.1:9905397-9928178 GCA_032355605.1 Rubia tinctorum
AGGGAACATAATGTCATTGAATCATTCATTGTATTCCTCAGACTAGTTTCAGTTTAGTACACCTTGTACTAACTACATATTGAACACAATATTCGCGCCGTGAAACAGACCGGCTAAAAAGTAAGTTTCAAGAGATACATGTTCTATTGTGACAACACTTTTATATACTTGCTATTTTACTTATTTGAGGAAACATGAAGCACACTGCACAAAAGTAAATTTACATGTTCCCTCCCAGCCAAACTTTAGCTACATATAGAAGAACGTTGAGACAATCAATTCTAAACTTATATGAACATAAAGCACCAAGTAAGTTAAAATTAGTAGAAGAAACAACTTTTTAGAAGTAAATCCTAGTACTGCGAACGCTTAACTTCCGGCATTCATAGAGTTGAAAATCTATGCACTGGATAGCAACAAAGAGAACATATAGGCTGTAAGAATCATGGGCTTCTGTCATAAAACAAATCGATATTATGTAGATGTGACTCACGATCTTATTTACTAAGTAATTATTTTGTCAACCATCAATGTGTGACTCTCAACAAGCCCCTCACGTGCAGGATATACCCGCGCAAACGTCAAACGTGGACAGAAAGGAGTCACGTGTCAACCTTTGACTCTGATACCATGTAGGAATAATGAGTTTCTATCGTAAGATCAATTGGTTCTACGTAGAGCTGACCTGTGATCTTATCTACTAAACAATTGCTTTGTCAACCACCGATGTTTGACTCTCAACATAGGCATTCCTCAATCAAAAAGTGAACCAATAGCTAATTTGGAAAGGGTGTATAAGACAATGCAAGAGAGATGGATTAGTGATAGTACAGTGAGCTTGCGGACAGTGATGAAATTAATGTGGAAGCCTTTTCTGGACTCGAGATCGGACAGCAATCTTTTCAAGTCGGATTTGGTGACTCTGCTGAGAACGCCAGCATCATCGAGCACAAACGTGTCCTGGGACGGAACTTCATTGAGAACATCGAATTCGGTGGCGAAAGCAGGCGGGGCGGGCACAATGGCGGGGCAGTAGTTCAACGCCAGGGAAAGCGCCACGGCAGCGAGGCCCTGGTGAACATGAGAAACCCAATTCTTGGGCTCTGAAGCTGAAAATGGGGCCTTACTTTTAGGTGATGAGGATTGATCAGAGATTGGTTTGTTGAGGCAAGAACAAATGGGAATAATATGGGGTTTGGAAGATAAAATTGTTCTGGGGTTGAAAATTGGAGTGAATGATGCAGGGGAGAAGATGGCTTCCATGGCGAACGTAGGACGTGAGGGGACTGGATTTTGGATGTGGGATTTTTGGTAGGGGGGATTTATTTTTATTTTTATTTTTATTTTTATTTTTATTTTTGGCCATGTTTTTGGGTGGTTTGGATTCTTGGCTGGATTTGAATGGGATAACGTTCTAATTTCTGGACATGAAAGCGGATAGGGGCCTTTTGGACTGTTTACCATTGTTTTGGCGGGTAACAATCTGGATTAACAGACTTCTGCGACTATCTGCGACTATCTGCCACTCTTTTACTTTTTATTTGAGTGAATTATTTAATGGTATATAGGAGTATTATGTTAAAAGAGAAAGTATTCAGTTAAACCATTTAACGGTTAGATTAATCATGAAATCTTTATTTTCATAACGGTTAGATTAATCATGAAATCTTTATTTTCATAACTGTTAGATCCAAATTATAATCATTTACATATTGCAATACATTTTAAAAGTTTTTTAAAATTATATGCATTTCTTTGCAATACATAAAACGAACATTGAATCACCACATTAACCATATCGATTATAAAATGATCCATCTAACGATTAATCGATATAAAATAAAACCTTCTGTATGTTGAATTCTCATCTGACGTATTTATTTAATTTTTAATTTAAAATGGATATCCATCCTTCACTTTTCGTTTCTTTTTGAATAATTCTGTAAAGTTTTGTTAGAGGTTAATGGAGGTATTCTTATTTTAATACCAATAAATTATAGGGTTAACGATTTCATTGACCCCTAACATAAGTGTTAAATCGTGCCACTTCCGTCAAATCAAACCGTTAAATTCAGCTTTCGTTGACATTTTGAGGGGTGACAATGTGTTTTCCTATTCAATCTCATAATTCTTTGTAATTCAGAAAAATGTCTTCTCGAGGCATTCAGATGTCGTCGACAAGACCCAAGTTGAGATCTATCACGTGTCGCACGCACGACTCAAGAAAACATTCTTCTAAATTGAAAGGAATTTCGAGGTTGATAAGGAAAAGATAGTTTTGCTCCTTAAAATGTCAACAAATGTTAAAGTTAAAGGTTTGACTAGACATAAGTTTCATGACTATACATTTTTGTTAGATCAGGGGGTCAAGAGTGTTCGAAAATAACATAAAGGCCAATGGTGAACAATGACAATAGTTTATGCGTCACTATCCTAAATTATATAATTTTTTATTTCATTTTACAATTTGCCAAATAATTATTTAGGTGATAAAAAAATCTCTTATTTTATATACTAATATAATTTTATCATACTACTTCAATATTTCAATTAAAAATATATAAATTTTATGTTATATCTTATAATTAGTTTTTATACATTATCATTAATTAATATATCTTTTTAAGACTTTGAAAATCATATAATATCAATATTGTAATAAATAAAATATTAATATATTAATAAAAAATTCAATAAAAAATTCCCGTGAGACAATATAGCACCCTTTCCCTTTTAATTCTGGATCCGCCACTGTGGTGAATTAACGGTGACCTGATCCTGCAAAAAATCTCGGATTGGATCCGCGGTAGAGATCTGATCCTTAAGTTAGTATCATATGTTTCAATTATGTTTTATTCTCTTTATTTAATTAAAATATTTTTAAAATAAAATTTTAAAAAAATAAAATACCCATCAAATTAAAATAGTTAAAAATAAAATAATAGTACTAAAATACACTAAACAAATATATAAACATCAAATAGAAACATTAAAATGCCTATAAAATTAAAATAGAAAAACATCAAATAATTTTTTTAAAAATACACATAAAAAAAGATAGTCAAACATCAAATTAAAAAACTAAAAGACACATTAAATTACAATAGTTAAATATCAAATATGTACACTTAAAACACGTAATAATTTAAATATTTCAACATAAAATAAAGCACTTAAAGCAAGTATCAAACTAATATAGTTAAATATCAATTAAAATATAAAAAATGAACATTAAATAAAAATGTTTAAATACACATCAAATTATGATAGTTAAAACATCAAATACATATACTCCCACCGTCCCATCCAAATATGCACACCTTTTGGTCAACTTTTTCAAACAATTTACATAAATAGCCCTATAAATTATGAAAGTGCAGAGATAACCTTGTAAAATGTGAAAGTGTTATAAACTAATCCTAAGATTTTGAGCAATGGTGCGGATTTACCCAAATTGCACTATTATAGCGTGAACTAAAGGGATTCAGGCATTGAGCTAATCTGGAAAAAAAATACCCCCAGACTTAAAATGGAAAATTTAATACCCTTAGACTTTCTTCTTCATCATCTCCGCCGCCTGCTGCAGCCGCTCCGCCAGGCGGGTTAAATCAACACTTTTTTAAAGGTTGATGTCAGCATTTTAGTGGAAAATACATGGTTAAATCAGCTCTTATGTAAAAGAGATAAGGTCATATAAGCACTATCATAAAAAAAACTAGTGTCAAACAGAAACAACCTGGTAGTTTCACCTTCCTAAAATCAAACATAGAAACAATAAACATGACATTCAAATTGGATAGTTTCATTACTTTTTTTTCTCACTTGCATATTTCTTCTTGTAATGGGATTCAGTGTGTTTTAGATCTTTGACAAGAATGGACAATCTATATCTTCTCTCTTTATAATCGATAGTAGATGAACAACAAATTCTTTCTAAATGGAAGTGTACGGTTGAGAGAAGGAAAATGGAACGCATCATTTCCAAATTGTGTCACCAATTTGGATGCCATACTAGGTAGCATTAGCAATGGACCATCATCACACGTATGGTAGATTCTAAACAAGCCGTGTCATATCATGCCATGTCATTTCCTATAATTTGCTTCTAGTTACATTCACAAGTGTTGATTTTATAACAATGTTGATCTGATCCTAGTTTTTTTTCCCAAACACCATATAATAGAAATTGTTTACTTTCTGGATGTGCCTATCAACCGGGGATATTGAAATCATTTTGACTAATCTAAACCCAAGTTGTCTAAAAATAACATACTAATATTATAAAAGTTATCGATTTAATTCTTTACTATATATAAATCAAAAAAAAATCTTTACTATATAATCAATCATAACTTATACTAATATTATAATATGTTACTGATTTTAATTCTTTACTATATATAATCAATTATAACTTGTTAAAATCTATAACTTCTTAAGATATATTTAAAACCATAAATATCTCATTATAATTTAAAGAAACACATTGATAGGGCACTTCTGATAGAAATATGTATACATATTATTTATTTATTAATTTATACATGACAAATCCTTGTTTTAGACCGACAAACTGTTAAATGAGGACATTTTATAAGTGGTGAGACTAATAAGGTCATTTAATATTTACTTTTATTTATTGCAATGAGATACGTATAATTATGATAGCCTTTTATAATAAATATCAACATATAAATAATTAATTTTAAATAATTTGGATGAAATATTATAAAAATAATCAAATTTTATTGTATTCAATATTTATCGATTTCTAACTATCTCATACAGTTTTTCTTAGATGACTAAATTTTAAAATTTTATATAAAATTCTTTGTTTATAATTTAAATGTAAGACACAACATGTAAAAAAAAATCTTAAATCTAATATTTTAATTAATTATATCACGCAACACGTGATGGTACTCCGCTAGTTAATTATAAATAGATTTAGTATCATGATAATTATCACCGACCATTAAATTAATATGAAAATATAGAAATTGATATTCAATAGGCAATCAAAGTCATTGCTTCAATTTGGGGAGAAATGGTTGATTCCTTACCTTTTATTGTAGAGAAGATCTTCGTAGCAACTAGTATAACTATTGTATTTTTAAAATTTAAAATTTATATTCTTATTAAAAACTTAGAGTACGTCTCTTAAAAAACGGTCTTTCCATAACTCATGGAAAAAACCAAGGTTTAAAGTGAAAATTAGAATAAATGAAGTTAAATTTCTGGGTTGCATGAATCGAGTTATAAACTTTATAACTACTACACGTTCCATAATAAATTTTTAATATTGCAACTAAAATATTTTACCTTTTATTTTTTAATTAAATTATGTCTTTCCATAAGTTTATGGAAAGACGGTCTTTCCCAAAACTTTACCAAAAAATTATATAATTTTAAAATAGTTATTGTATTTTCAATTTAGAAACGTCTTATTACATATTTAACTTATAATGAAAATATTTAAAATATATACCACCTCTGCCCCATGAGTTTTGCCCTTTTACGGTTTTCAATGATCATGTTTGACAGTTAAGATCTCTAACTACATATAACAATTTTGCATAAAAAATTGATATTTAAAAAATATTTAAGATGAATCTAACAATATTTCACTTGATATTTTTATTAAATATATTATTTATGGTTAAAATTTACCTAGTTTGACTATGAAAAAATAAATAAGCCAAAATTAACGTGATGGATATTCTTTATAAGTTTTTTCAAAAAAATAGTGATCAGGCTTGCGCCGCTCATGTCTTTCGCCGGGTAACTGGCCATGCCATCGTCAGACCGCTAACGCTCAGGTTGCCGAGGGTCTAAATCTCAGTCAACAGACACTAGCGCCAGTCTTCGGTAGCTAAATTCTGATCTGAAGCTGGAGGTGTAAAGGAATATCATCGGATCTGCCTGAGTTTTTTTTTTCTTATTTAGTTATTTTCCTTTTTTTTAGAAAAGTGTTTTTATAACCCTACCTAATTAACATAAGTGTCAATATAACCATTTGATAACTGAAAGTGCAGATATAATCCTACCTAGTTGATGTAAGTGCAATTTTACCCATCCCGACATTTGAAGGCCGGATTCGATGGAAAAGTCAATTTTACCCATTTACGAATGTGCTGATATAACACTATAAGTTTTAAGAATGTGCTGATATAACCCTATCAGTTTTCATAATGTGTTGATATAACCCTACCTATTATGGCGGTTGTGCAACGGCGGCTGTGCAGCAGCGGTCCGATGGCGGTCTGGTGGCAGTCGACGGCGGTCCAGAAAGCTCTAAGGGTAAATTTGTCAACTCAAATTCAGATTTTAACACTAAGTGTATTTTTGACATTTTAGATACAGTCAACGCCGAAAAATGGAAGTCAATGCCGGAAATGGGGTTTGAGGGTTATATCGGCACTTACATTAGGGTTATTTTTGCACTAAAAATTATCTGAGGGTTATATTGGTATTTAGTCAAGTAGGTAGGGCTATATTGGCACTTTACCCTTTATTTTATTTTATCTTATTTTACTTTTATTTTGGAGGATTTTGAATATTATTTTGCTATGATGTAATCTGAATTATTTCTGGATTTCAGATTTTCGATGTTCTTATAAATTCATATTTGGTCATTTGTATATGTTCCAACATAAGAGAATTTCTGGAATTCTTGATTGTGAAAATTGGAAGTTTTTTCTTTTGGTTCTTTATTCCAATATGGTTTGGTTCACAAAATGCCAAAGGGGAGATTGTAAAGTCACGTGGATTTCATTAATTGTTGTCTTGGCATTTGTGAACTAATGTTAAAAAGGAAAAACTTTCCATGTTGGAACATACAGAAAGATAAGGTTTTGATTAATGATAAATTATTGCATGATATTGGTTTATGGAAATATGGAAATTATGTAATATTGATTCAGACGTGTTTGAAGCATAATGGATTTAAGAAAAATCCCTACAATTGTGGAATTGAATTTATGGAATATTATGAGATATTTGTAATAAGGAAAATCCCTTTATTTATGGGATTTGGATATACTTCAGAAGTAGATAAGGAATATGAATATTATAGAGAAAGTCGTGGAGAGTTCCGATATGCTCAAGGGACTATTTATACTAGACATCACTGCTGCATAACTCACGAATTTAATTGTGAAAATTTGCATTCAAATTTTCTATCTTTCCGAGAGTACTACTAGAGTCAGCAGACATATGTTCCAACATATCTTGACCTGTTGATTAGTTCAGAATCATATACCTTAGTTCCTCGGGAGGAGGAGATCCAGTGTCAACGTGTTTCGAAGTCAGAGGAAGTCTGATCAAAGCGGATCGGTAGCAAGGGAAGCTTGCAAAATCCACGCGTTGTAATTAGAAAAGATAAGTATAGTTGTATGGTGTACTTTGCACGTATCTTTCAGATTAGTGAATTTATTCTGAACTGAGCCAAGCCCTGCAGATATAGGTGGATTTCACCGAACTGCATAACCGAGTTGTGTGTGTTCGTGTGCTATTTTCTTTACATACTTGGTTAGATATGATATGTTAGAACACAGACTAATAATTAAGCTAAAACGGGAAAACCAAAATTTCATTTGGTATCAGAGCTTGGTCACTTACTCGCACCTTGGTTGTGTCAAGGGAACCACTGCTGAACAAACTGCAATTATTGGATGGCACACATGAGAGTCTTTATAAATTCACTGGATGAACTTGCATGACACTTTATTAAAACCGAGTGGAATCACACAACTGAAGATAAACTTATTTCAAAAAGCTTTGAAAATAGACAAGGAATTGGCTATGACAACCCTTCAGGCAACACAGCCAATCTCAAGGCACAGGTTCAAGAGATAAAGAGAAAGGTTATCCAAACTCGTCAATAAAAACCCATCATCTGTAGCTACTGCATGTATCAAGGCCATACTGAGGAATTGACTGATACTCAACAAATTTGTCATTAGATCTTCAACCAGCAATACACCAAGTGTAAGTTGTAAGAAGTACATTTTTGTATGTGTTGATGACTTTTCTAGATACACCTGGGTGGCTTTTCTTAAAGTAAAATTTGATGCTATGGATGTGTTTACAAGTTTAGTGATAAAGTTGCAGACAGAGAAAGGAAACCAGGTATGAAAGATTGTCAAAATCAGAAGTGATCATGGCAGGGAATTTGAAAATTCTCAATTCAGTGATTTCTCTGATGAACTTGGTATTCGGCATGAATTCTCTGCTCCAATCACTTAACAACAGAACGACATTGTAGAAAGGAAGAATAGAACACTCCAGGAGATGGCATGAGTCATGCTTTCTGAAAAAGGAATACACAAAAAATGGTGGGCAGAAGCTGTCAATACAGCTTGTTATACGATAAATCGTGTGTATCTTCGTCCTTTCACCAGCAAGACATCTTACGAGATTTAGGAGACAGGAAGCCGATTTTATCTCACTTTCATGTGTTTGGAAGCAAGTATTATATTCTCAGAGATAGAGATCAATTGGCAAAGTTTGACAGCTTTAGTGATGTTGGGATATTTCTGGGGTATTCTGTGAACAACCGTACTTACCATGTTTATAATCTACGAACACATTCCCTTATTGAGTTTATAATTGTAGTTGTGGATGATTCTGATGACAAACAGGGTTCGAGTGAAAGAGAAGATGAACCAGTCGAGGATCATGTTCCAACACAACACAATTCGCCTGAACAGCCAGACTATGCTGGAACAACTATGCAATCAGGAAGTCAGCCAGTGCCTCCAACAATGCTTTTTCTGCTTCAATTTTAGCCTTCTCCGCTTCTAATGCAGTCATCTGAATAGCAAAAGCTCTCAGCCTTGCATTCATAGACACAAGCTTAGCCTTCTTTTCTCCATTTGCAGAAGTGCTGACTTTAGGGTTTCACGGCAGATCATGAACTTGTCTCATCCCAAAGGTCTTCTTGTTAGGCTTGAGGGTCTCAATCTTTACAATCTCATCTTCAAGATACCCCTTCACTTTTTCATTCTTTACCAATGCAGTAATACGACCTGGGTAAACTAGGGCATGTTTGGCCTTAGGAGAGATAGCATGTCTCACTATGCTCTGCGAAATGAGCAACTCCAAATTAATAGGCTTATGTGTTCCTACACACAACAATAGTTTTACCATTTCCTTTGTGAGAGCTTTGGTATTGGTAGAGGGCATCCAGCAATTCACAGCAATCTGATACAAGCCAAAGAATCTAGAAGAGAGACATAAAGTATGAGAATATCTAGTTGCTGGCCATGCAGATTTATATCCACCAGAAATCACAGACAAAATATCATCATCAGAAACCCCCAACTCATCAGATAAGACACCCTCAAACTCTAGGGTTTTCAATCCCATCAGTGTATTAATCATACTTGCAGAAAATATTAATAATTTTCCCTCTAACAAATACCCAATTGAACGAAGAGAAGTCACTCTCTAAATTTCCAGCCATCAGGTTCGAGTAAACCTCACAGACCAACTGCTTGTTATACTCATCATACAAATTACAACAGTTTCAATCCCAATCAGTTTGACAAAATCAGAAAAACCACTAGGCCTATATGCCTCCAGATCAACTACTATCTTAGGTATAATTTTCCTAGGAGTAAAAATCTCCCACATCTCCTCACACTCATGATCATAAAACATAGTGGAGATTGCATCACTTACTGGTGGTGGAGGTAGTTTGGGTTTCTTCTTCTTGGGTGAAAGTCCTGCCATCTTGCTTTTCTTAGTTGGCTGGGATGACTCAGCTTCTGGCTCCTTCCTCTTAGCTTTCTTCAACCTGGTCTGAATAAAATCATCTAAGACCTCATCACTAGAATATGTCAGATTTGTTCCTATGTTGGAACATACTCTGACTCAGGTGCTACTTCCTCCTGTTGCACAACATCTGCAGTTTCATATGTTCCAACATAGCCAGACTATTCAGAAACTTCAATTCTCAATGTTGGAACATGGTCTTCTCTCTGAGCAGTCTCTAAGTGCTCTGTCGCAACAACTTCTGTTATGGGGTCATCTCTCCCCTCTATTCTCAGGCTCAGAAATTTCCACATCATCATAAGCAGATCCTCCATAAGCATCTTCCATCTGGTAATCTTGATGTCCCATATTATCACCAGTAAAACCCAGTTCTGGTTCATCAACTTCTATAGGTTGCTCATGCTCTGATTCCTCCTGGTATGTTGGAACATACCCAGCTTCATCTTCCTCTTCACTATCGGACAGAACAATCACTACAGGCATTATTTCTTTAAGTTCTTCATTCCTTTGAGCAGTCACAACATCAAAAGGAACAATTTTCATCTGACCAGAGAATCTGATCGCTTACAATCCTTCAGTCTCATTATTATATATCTCTTCAATGCAGACATAACTCGGGTCGGGAATATACGAAAATACATGGAACGTGTGTTTCCTCTATGCTCTCTGTATGAAACTCTTAGCAACCTAGGATTATAATTTTCAATATCCTCCAAATCCCCTATGTCACCCGTCAGTATCTCTTCTATATCAACCTCAAGAAACTTCCCTTTCAGGTTTTCAAATTTCGTCAAATCTACGGTGACTCTATTTGCTTGAACCCAGTCAAAAAATTCATCCAAAGAACGGAACTTTCTTCCTTCCCAAACTATGTGAGTAGTTTCAGAATTGGTTACATTTGAATACGGAGATTTCCCTTTGCTTGGTGCATCATTCTTCTTTTTGGATTTTCAGGAGGTGAGTTGAGGAAGCCGCACATGCTTTTGATTCTTGTTTCCAGCCATTGTAGCTATGTTGGACAATATCTCGACAAGGATTTGGTTCGGCAAGGTAATTTCCAAATCTGAAATTTTGGTAGAGAAGAAGTGTATAGCCGAAAAAGAGGGAATGTGGAGAGATGAAAATAATTTGAACCAAAAATAACTTTTACCTTTTCACCTCGATAACCGTGTTACCTTTTTCCTTTTCCAAGACACATCATTACCTTTTTTCACTTGTCAACTCATGTCAAATTTCTTGAACTTCCAACATAGCTTCCCCCTTCTTAACTCCTTCTCTCCTTTTTTTGTCTTTCTGAATTTTTTTGTTTTTCTGAATTTAATTAAAAAAAACAGAACAAAAATAATTTAAAAAACTGTACAGAGGAATTTCAAGGAGAAAATACCTCATATCCGACACACACCTAGGTGTTGTCTGAGAAATTCAAAAGTTGCAGTGTCCAACGGCTTAGTAAAAATATTTGCATACTGCTCACATGTTGGAACATAGGCCACCACAACCTCCTTTATTTCAACCAGATCTCTAATAAAATGATGTATGATGTCAATATGCTTTGTTCGTGAGTGCCGACCAGGATTCTTAGAGATGTCAATTGCATTTTTGTTGTCACACAAAATCTTTAGAGACCCTTGTCTAATTCCATAGTACCAGAAATAACTTTATCTTCAGTTGGGTGATTCCACTCAGTTTCAACAAAGTGTCAAGCAAGTTTATCCAGTGAATTTATAAAGACTCTCATGCGTGCCTTCCAATAGTTGCAATTTATTCCTTCCAACAGTGGTGGCCAAGACACAGGAGCTCATTTTTTGGTCGTCATGGTAAAACCGAATCACACTTCCCTTAACACAACCAAGGTAAGAGTAAGTGACCAAGCTCTGATACCAAATAAAATTTTGGTTTTACCGTTTTAGCTTAATTATTAGTTATGTGTTCTAACATATCCTATCTAACCAAGTATGTAAAGAAAGTATCACACGAGCACACACAACTCGATTACGCAATTAGGTGAAATCCATCTATATCTGCAGGGCCTGGCCCAGTTCATAATAAATCCAGTAATCATAAATATACAGTATAAAGTACATCATACAACTATACTTATCTTTTTAAATTACAACGTGTGGAATTTGCAAGCTCCCTTTGCTACCGATCCGCCTTGATCAGACTCTCTCTGACCTCGAACCACATCGATGCTGGATCTTCTCCTCCCTTGAAATTAATGTATACGATTCTGAACTAATCAACATGTCACGGTATGTTGAAACATATGTTTGTTAGCTCTAGCAGTACTCTCGGAAAGATAGAAAATCTGAGTGCAGATTTTCACAATTAAATTCGTGAGTTATGCAGCTGTGATGTCCATTATAAATAGTCCCTCGAGCATATCGGAACTCTCCATGATTATGTCCATAATATTTTTATTCCTTATCTGCTTCTGAATCATATCCAAATCCAATAAATAAAGGGATTTTCCTTATTTCACATATCCCATATTATTCCATATATCCAATTCCACAGTTGTAAGGATTTTCCCTAAATCCATTATGCTTCAAACACGTCTGAATCAGTATTACATAATCTCCATATTTCCATAAACCAATATCACACAATATTTTATCATTAATCAAACCCTTATCTTTTTGTATGTTCCAACATGGAACGTTTTTCCTTTTTCAACATTAGTTCAGAAATGCCAACACAATAATCAATGAAGTCATGTGACTTTACAACTTTTATTTCCCTATTTTTCTCTTTTTATATTGGCAAAGTCTTGGAAAACACCCGTTTTTCATAGTGTTATACTCCCTCTGTCCCACTAATAACTTTCTATTTCTAACCTTTCTATATTTAGTCATAAACATGTGGTCATAACTCTTCATTTCATTTGATTTATGTGGGTCCACTGTTATCATCCATTAAAAATATGTCACATACACTTGTCTTAAATTTTATGCAAAAAGCAATTCAAAACTTTAAAGTGGGACGGAGGGAGTAGTAGTTATAAAGTTTACAACGCAATTCATGCAACCCAAAATTTTTTCATTCATTTTAATTTGCACTTTAAACCATGGTTTTTCCGTGGCTTATGGAAAGTCCGTCTTTCAAGAGACAGACTCTTTTATATTTCTAATTTTCTTTTTTATAGATTTAAATATGGTAAAATCTTGGGGAAGACCGTCTTTCCATAGGCATATGGAAAGACGGGGTTGGATTATATTTATAGAAAGGTGAAATATTTTAGTTGTTATATTAAACAATTACTATGCAACATGCAGGATTTATAAGTTTATGAACGATTAATGCAACCTGAAAATTTTATCTTGATTTCTTCTAATTTGCAGTTTAAACCCTGATTTATCCATAACTTATGAAAAAACCATCTTTCAAGAGATGAACTCTTTAGATATAAGGTGTATTTTTTAAAAATGAATTTTTATAGAGCATTTGACCCTAAAGTTTATGCTTATATGGGTTCCTGGTGACCTTTTATCGATAAATTTTGCTGGCTTCCGTTCCGCTCTACAAATGAGGTTAAGAAAAATCCTAGTCAAAATTTGTTTAAACGATTTAGTTTTGGTAATTACTTTATGAGGATCCCGAGCACAATCGTAGACTACGGTTATATTGGATAGTTTCACTTGTTCAGCTTGGTTCAGGATAAAGGCTTGTGTAGAACAAAATGTGACTTTAAAAAACCATAGGAAATACATTTTTGACAATAAATAATGACTTGTATTTGTCTCCTACTTTTACAACAGAGGTTTAATTTAATGGAGACTGGCCGGTCTCTTTAGTTAATGAGATGTTGTTTTCATTTAGATTGCCTTAATGATGATTTGGAAAGTGTAGTTTGATAAAATTTTGTGTGGTTGGTATATCTTTCTAACAAGCATGGTACCTGGGAAAGAGGAATATCAAGTCTAATGCTTGCTCTTGTGATCGATTCGAGTAAGGTGTAGAAAGTAATGGAATAATGTTGTGATTATATTCATGATATGGGTTATAATATATAGAGGTATAAGAGACATATACAAAATCATAAAGGAAAAGGATTCAACTTTATACAAAAGTAATATACACATAATATTACTATACTAAGAGACCAAGGCCGCTGCAATACCTAGCGACGACGTCACGATTGTTGAGGGTGGCGTGGCGCGCCGCCGGCTGGAGCACCGGGTGTGGCCACGAATGGCAGGGCTGGCACCATTTTCTTCGCGATATTCATGAACCATTATGGATAACATGTAGCTTTGTCGTGGCCCTTACGATTACAATGAGTACAAATAAGATTCTTGCACTCAGCTGTAGTGAGAGCTCCAAGTGAAGATTCTGAAAGTGGTGGAAGACGAGCGACATATGCCATTGAATCAATTGAAGGTTCATGAAACTGCATGACGGATTTGTGATTATTCTCCTGAGACGCAAGGGCATAAGCACTCATGATGGATGTAAACGATTCTTGAGTCATAACATTGGATCGTAAGATGTGATAGCCATCATCTAAACCGAGGAGAAATTGATAAATCATCTATTTCTCACTGTCATGGAAGGCAGCAACAACATTACATGTGTACAATGGTTTGAAAGTTTCACAAGAACAAACCTGAAGAGGCTGGAGAGAGTTGCAGTCATCACACATCTTCTTAAGTTTGCTGAAGTAGATGGCAATAATCTGACCATTCTGGAAGCAACTGATGATATCACCACGCATTTGCAGAATTTTTGGATCGTTACTAAGAGAAAAATGTCTAGCAAGATCATCTTATAATTCCTTGGCAGTAGAAAATAGTTCTTTGTAGATCGTACAAATTGATCGATAGTTTGCAGGATCCAGCAAACAAGGTTAGCATTCACTCCGGGCCAATCTTCATGATGAGTATCATCAGTCGGAGGTTTAGAAATGGTTCTATCAATGAAGCCAAGTTTCTTCTTAGCAAGCAAAGCACCACAAATCGAAGCACCACAAATCAATTTAGTTTTCTCCACCCTTCAGAACGACGGGGAAAATGATAAGACCGGGACCGTTAGAAGGATGGATGTAATAAGGAGAGTTCATTGATCAGCCAAGTTTGCCCAGTGCCATATTGCAATTGCAACTGTTTGAGTAAAGTTGCAATAACATCGGTGACATTGAGATTCTGTAGCTAATTGGCTTCAACTTCGACGATGATGCGAGCAGGTTTTGCGACATCACGTGCAGAGTTGGAATCAGAATTCGACATTGGTGTAGGATCAAATCCGATCAGCGGCAGGATTAAACGCTGCTACGTGTGGCAGATCGATGGTAGTGGGTGAGCGGAAAACAGGCTTCGAACTGCAGCGCAGCTCGAAAAAGAGCGGCGGTGACACAGTTCGACAGTGGATAACAAGCAGCGGCAAGGACAGAGGTGCATGGTTGACACACGATGTTAGCGGAGGCTACAAATTTAGGGTTTATGATTTCTGATGTTTCATGATTTTAACCTCTGATACCATGTAGAAAGTAAGAGAATAATGTTGTGATTGTATTCATGATCCAGGTTACAATATATAGCGGTACAAGAGACTTATACAAAATTATAAAATAAAAGGATTCTAGTCTATACACAAGCAATATTTACATAATATTACTATTCCTTAATATTTGGACACTGTCTCAAGTTGGTCGATCTACTCGGTTTGCTCAGATCTAGTTTAGTGGATGCATTCACAATAGAGGTGGACCACTTCAGCATCTCTTATACCTTGCATTTATGCCACAAATATTGTTGCCTAGGGGTAGAGTGATTATTGTATCCTCTGGGTGTATTACATCAGTTTAAATACATAATCATATACATTTCTAAAATAACTCATCAAAAAGTGGACAGTAAATTACTATACTCCCTCCGTCCCAGTTTAAATTGCATAGTTGCTTTTCAGACACTATTCTCTATCAAAGTTTGGCCTCATATTTGAATAGATATATGAGCAACAATAATATCATATGTGGTATTGTTCAATTCGTCGTAACAAGTAGTTTCTAAATATCAAATTTTTATTTACCGAAACTATATGTAAGTGAAGATATTAACGGTCAAACATGTTTCTCAAACAACGTGATAATGATTGCCCTGCAAAATAGGCTGGGACAGAGGGAGTACTACTATTTATATGATTAATTACAACATTGTTTCAGAAATGAAATACACACAATAATCATCATTTCTCCTAATCACTTTCATTTATAGAATCATTTTCCTAATCGTCACATTGCACTTCATTATTTTCTCCATTGGAGCTTCAAATTCATATAGTTATACCATTACGCACTTCTATAATGGCATGCTTTCGAGTTTGATCAAATGTATTTAAGTCCATAACTCCATTATTATTCGACTCGTGGTTTAAAATAGGTAAACCAACCTCATGCATCCTAATGAAGTTATGAATCGTGGAAGAAGAAACAATTATTGTCATTTTATATTTGGGATTTGGGTGACATTTAAAGCAAAGATTTCAACACCTTCAAGTGCTTTTTAACTGACCAAACGTTCTCAATGATGAATATTGATGTTTGAAACGTTCCACAATATCTGCAGATAGTGCATTTCTAAATTACGATAGGTGTCTCCTAATTGCTATGTCGCTCATCAAAGTCAAATATCTAAGGGCATTTGGATATCAAGAATCCACCATATAACATTTCCTGACATGTTTATCACTAGGAACACCGTTAGACATTCTTAATAGTGAGTCTGAATGGGATAAACCGTAATTTTCACCTCGACAGACGAGGAAACACATATTTCAGATTTCTTAATGAATCCTTGCGCAATAGTGGCTGATATTGAGTTTCTGTTTGGGCATTGGGTTTGGACTATGAAAACGTCCACCTCGAATTATATCTATTTTATTTTGTTTTCCCTTTTACATAATGTAAAGAGATTCCACTGTCTTCTATGAGCATTATTATGTTTTTAAATTAAGGTCTTGGGGAAGTAAACTCTAGTCCTACTTAATTTGGTTCAATTTCATTTAGTTTTGATTCAGCCTCGTTTAGTTTAGTCAAGCATTTTTCATTCCGATTGCGTCTAGTTTGAGTAAATTCCATCAAGTTTAAATCAATCAGTTTCATGTTTCTCCTGACTGTTTTTGTCCTACTTCTTTTCAATATGTTTCTTAAAATACAATCTAAGTTCAGAACCAATAAACTCATATCAACACTAATAAACTCAACAACTCAATTATGTACCAATAAGCTCAATTCTCAGCTTAACATTAAATAATTAAACCCATTTGGATGGGGTCTTACGTTGTAATTACAGTTGGCCACTATGAGTACTATGAAGCTCTATATAAATGATTTGGAATCCGCAAACATAATCACACTTATTCTTCTTCCTCGCCATCATACACAATATAATGGGTTGGTTCGGCAATAATGGCAGCAATAAGCTACTCTTCAAAAATTCCATGTTCGTAATGATTATAATTGTGTTGTGTTGATTAATCTAGTTGTTATTTACCGTTTTACTGTACTTTGAATTTGTCATAATTTGAGTTTAGTACATTGCTCAGTTAAAAGCAATGGATTATATTGTGTGGGCTCCGTTATTAGTTGTGGCTAAAATGTAATAGGTGTCCCTAGAATGTAGGAGTTGTGGTTAGTCTTCTATTAGTCTTCTATTTAAGCCGAACATGTACCCCTTTGTAACGAAGAGAGGAAGAATTAAGAACGGTAAAGATGTAATTTCCTTGATAACTATGGGTGTGTTTCTCAATTGCTATGGGTGTGTTTTTACGTCTAGATTATATATAAATTTGAGTCTTTGTTTATTCTTTATTCTTTGTTATTTGCACTTGTGCATATATGTTGTGCTTGTGCTTATATGTTGTGCGTTTGTCAAGAAGTGTGTGTATCCTTTTCCAAGGAGAAAGGTAGCCATGTGAGTATGTGCTAATACTCATGTAAAGGGACCGTTCCAACAATTGGTATCAGAGCAATGCAAGCAAACATGAGAGATCGACGTAATTCTCTCATACCCGATGAATGCTCAACAATCAAAACTCTAACACCAAGGGAACACACACGTAGGAAAGCATGTCTGAAAGCTTGAGGTGTCCAAGATAGAGTTGTATCTAAGAGCTCCGACGCCAGGAAGGATCAAGTGGGTAAAGTGTTCATAACTCAGGGACTGTCCGAAATAACTCGATCTCCTCAGTAAAAAAAGAGATAACGAAACATGAAGTGTCCAAAAAATCACTCATTATCCTTCATGATAAGGAGGCCGTCAAGCATGAACTGTCTGAAAACACTCGATCTCCTCAGTGAAAAAGAGACCGAAAAAGAAGTGTGAGAGTATCCGTTAATACTCTGTCTTTTCAGTGAAAATGAGATGTTAATGGAAGCTTGGAGTGTCCGATGAAATGCTCATTCTCCTCGGTGATAAAGAGACGACTTCAACTTGGTGCTTGAGGCTCGTATGAATAACAACTAGATTGAGGGAGTGAATGTTGGTTAATCTAGTTGTTATTTACCGTTTTACTATCGTTTGAATTAGTCATAATTTGAGTTGAGTAAATTTCTCAGTTAAAAGCAATGGATTAGATTGTGTGGGCCTTGTTATTAGTTGTGGTTAAAATGTAGGAGTTGTGGCAAGAATGAAGGAGTTGGGGTTAGTCTTCTATTAGTCTTCTATTTAAGCCGAACATGTACCCTTTGTAACGAAGAGGGGAAAAATTAAGAGTTGTGAAGATGTAGTTTCCTCAATAATTATGGGTGTGTTTTTACGTATGAAGTATATATAAATATGAGTCTTTGTTTATTCTTTGTTATTTGCACCCGTGTAAATATGTTGTGCGTGTGTCAAAAAGTGTGTAAATCCTTTTCTAATGAGAAGGGCAGTCACATGAGTATGCGCTAATAGCCTAATACTCATGTAAAGGGATTGTTCCAACATGTTGTGCAATATAAGGAGTTCGGTGGGCCTCCACAGTTTCCGACGCCGGAAGAATGCTACCAAGCATGTGAAAAGGAGGTAAAGATCTGTGAACAAATGTGTTTAGTGGGTTGGAAGGGATTATTGCATTGCTAAATTTGTTTTATTCAAGGGATATATAACAATATAACTCTGTCTACTTGACTAAATACTAATATAATACTAAGATAATTTTTAATGCAAAAATAACCCTAACTAGTTAATGTAAATGTCAATATAACACTCCGATCCCATTTCCAACATTGACTTCCATTTTTTGACATTGACTGTATGTAAAATGTCCAAAATATCCTTAATATTAAAATATGAATTTGAATTGACAAATTTACCCTTATAGTTCACCGGACCGCCGCCAGACCACCCCGAACCGCTGCTGCACCACCGCCGTAACATGTAGGGTTATATCAGCACATTATAAAAACTAATAGGGTTATATCAACACATTCCTAAACTTATAGAGTTATATCAGCACATTCGTAAAAAGTGTAAGGTTATATTAGTACATATTATAAAAGTTAAGTATGTGGTTTTTGATTTGCCTTAACGGGAGACCACATCATCATATACACCATTATCACATTATAACAACATCTTATACACCATAAAATTTGACATCATAATACCGTCATTCATATTAAACACCATTATCACATATCGTAGTCTCATTTCAAAACTCATCAACATTAAAAACCCTAGGTCGAAGAACACAACAAAATAACAACCACACACAACACCAAAGATCATTCAACCATCAATCCAGACTAAACACAACATAAAATGTGCTGATATAACCCTACACTTTTTGCGAATGTGCTAATATAACCCTATAAGTTTTAGGAATGTGCTCATATAACCCTATTAGTTTCATAATGTGCTGATATAACCCTACCTGTCACGACGGCGGTGCAACAGTGGTCTGACAGCAGTTCGGCAGCGGCCCGGCGACAATATTTGGTGTATTAATGACTCTAAGGGTAATAAAGTCATTTTTATTTTTAGTATTTTTCAAAAGGGCAAAAATGTATTTTTACAAAATTCTGGCTAAAAGTTTTCGGAGAGAGTTATATTGGCACTTTCACTGATTATCAAGGGTTATACTAGCACTTTCGAATACTGGAAGGTTATATTGACACTTATGTCAAGTAGGTAGGGTTATAAAAACACTTTTCTCTTTATTTAATTTATATTTGTTTTTCATTGCTAAATGCTAACCTTGTATTATTTGAATACTATATTGTTGATAGGATGGTTTAAGAAATGAATAATCAGTTTTTAGAAGCAAGGACAGAGTTGCTCACTTGTATTGCATGTCTTGATCCAATAGATCATTTTCTAAGTTTGATATTGGTAAGTTAGTTCGTTTTGTTGAACTATATCCAAGTGACTTTTCTGTAGTAGATCGTTCCTGGCTTAATTGACAACTTGGTACTTTCATTAAGAATGTAAAATTTGATCGTGAGTTTTTGGCTATTGAGAACTTCGGAAGTCTTGCTCAAAAGATGGTTCAAATATCCAAACACACAACTTTTCCACTGATATATCGTCTTATTGAGTTAGCATTAGTTCTACAAGTTGCAACTGATTCTGTTGAACTTTTTTTTTAAGCCATGAAGATAATCAAGATTGATTTATGCAACAGAATGGGAGATGAATGGATGAATGATGTTATGAAAATGTATATTGAGAAAGAGTTTTTTGTTGGGATCCATAATGAACTAATTTCGCAACATTATCAGCGTATGCAAACTCGTGGGGTTTAAATGTCTTCGTTTATTAATAGTTTTATTTCTAGCAACACGAGTATTAGAAAGTAGTTTTTTAAAGTGATTTGCCGTTTGTAAAAATCTATTTATTATATACTCGTATTCATCTTATTATATAAGCGTTCGTTTAAAAAAATTCGTATGAAATGGTCAATTTTTTTTACCTTTCTTATTCAGCCCCTTATATAATGTACGGTTCCACCACTGACCTCACGTGCTGTACTAGTATAAATAAGGGAGGAAATTAATGAATGCAACACATACAAACACAAACACAAACACAAACCAAAATTGGTAGTTTATAATGGTTAAGATCATGAGTTATTTTTTTGGTTTCTCCATCATCTTCTTCCTGTTGCTGTTATCACTCATATGTTTGGAAGCCAATGGGGAGATAACGTGTTCACAAGCCATGGTGGAATTTGAAGCTGCTTATATTCTTCTGGATGGCAGTAGAAATAAATATTACAGGTTTCATCCAAACGGTAAGCCTATTCTGCTGCAACTTCTACAGGTTGTCAAAGATTACGAGAAGGTTCTGATCCAATTGGTGAATAGCTGTCCATAATTAAGGATCTGCTGTTTCAGTAATTTCGTGAAGAAGATGATGACGTCATCCATCCATTTCCTTTTCTCCATTCAGTCAACCGATCCACCTCGTTTCAATATGCTGTGAACTTTTGATATTTTAACGAATAAATGTGTGTGAAAATACATAATGGTGTGTTATATCATATGTGTACTGTGTTTGTAGATCCTATCCAAATTAAAATTCCAGATCCAAATATATGATACATTTTAATGTCAACTCCCAAATCCACATATCCATTGAATGTACACTACAAAATCTTTCTAGCAGTGATGCTTTTAAAGGAATACTAGTGACACTCAAATGCGTCGCTAAAATTAGTAGTGACGTTTGTTGAAGTGCTCCTATTTAGCATATCACTAAAATTTTGTGATGCGTTAACGTGTCTTTATAATTTTGTGATGCGTTGATATGTAGAAGTGTCAATAAATTTTGTGACATGAACTGATGTAATGGTTTGGTTAATGACATATACACGTGTCAGTAAAATTTAGTGACACCTAAAAGCGAAGTAAATTTCATGACACTTTCCTACCCGTCACAAATGCATCACTATTGAAATCTATTTTTGTAGTGGTATATTTGAGGGGAAGAGTTGTGACTCAGGCTTCCAAATTCATTATATCCCAAATTTTCTCCAGATTTATACCTGCGAATTTTCCTAACTTTCTTCAGAAGTTGCTCAAAAGTCCCTCATCGCACTATATCATTTGGTGAGACAATTTCATATGAAATTGTCTTTTAAAGTATAATATTTTGAAATATACCGATCATACAAACAAAATATGATTTCAATATATATGTCATGAAATTTTAAATTTTGAATAACAAATGTGACTATAGGAAATAACAAGTATTGAACCACTATTATTTGAAATATTTATAAAAAATACATGATTAGTTTATACTTCAAAAAAATGTTGAATGTTTGTAAAAGAACTTGTTATTCCTTCCTTGGTCAATTGACATGACGGAGTGAGATTAAAATTATATTTTATTAGACGAAATAGATACATTTTAATAAACTATTTTTTCCTTCAATTTGAGACGATTTCTTGGAGTATATATCCATGACACTCAAACGTGTCGTTAAAACTATTAGTGACGTCTCGTGAAGTGTCTCTATTCAACGAGTCACTAAAATATTGTGACGCATTGAAGTATCGTTATATTATATTTTTTGTGACGCTTTATGATGCAGTTCAATTAAGATGTGTCCTATTTTTTGTGATATGGATTGATGTAGTAATTTAGTTTAGTAACATGTGCATATGTCACAAATATTTAGTGACACCTAAAAGTGGAGCAAATATTATGACATTTCTTTAACCGTCACAAAATATGCATCACTACTGGACTTTTTTTTTTAAGTGATAAAACTAAAATAACAATTTATTTGAGTATGATCAACTTGAGTTTAGTTGAAATAGTATTAATTAATTTCATCGATCCATAATTATCGGTAAGGGTTGATAAGTAGAAAAATTCCCGTAAAACCAGCTAAATGTAGTAACGGACCGTCCTGGCGAAGGTATGAAATGATCGAGCGGACAATTATTACTTGCAAATACTTGGTTATTAGCTCTATGTAATGACAAAATCTTGGAAAAGATGGTCTTTCCACAGCCTTATGGAAATACGAGGTTTAATTATAATAATAAAAGGTAAAAAGTCTTTGTTGCAATATTA
>JAULKM010000008.1:9930634-9942070 GCA_032355605.1 Rubia tinctorum
ATGATGAGCAGCGTGTTGCACTGGTAGCTGCTGTAAATAGTGGAAAAGTATGTTTTCTTGCTTTCTCTTAAGTAGTTGTTCATCGTGTTTACCGCAGACATTTCTATGGCTCATGAGTTGACTGCAAATGAATTGTTCACTTCATCCTCAATAAAATCCATCAACCTACTTGTGGATGAACTATATTTAATTATTTATCAACACACTCAATGTTAACAAGAAAATAAGAAGGATCATGTATTAAGTTTGTCCACTTCTCAACTCGTTAGCCAGGCACATATCTTTGTTATAAGTTTAGATTGTCTGTAGGATTTACTTCTCCTTTGACTCGGTTATGTTTCATCGAGCAGTTCTGATGCCCCGTTATGTCTGAATATTTTAGACCATTATCGCTGGAGCTACTGCTCCTCAGTCCAAGTGGATTGATGATGGCATGAAGCTTCGCTCTGCTGCTATCTCATTGACAGTCCTGTAGAATGTTGAAGAGGATATGCAGGAAGCTTTCCTTTTGTTTCAATAGCTGCTGGTAGCTGGCGTTGCCTAATTGTAGTTCTGAATTAGAATGCATTCTTACATTCACATGCTGGTGATGAACTGACGATGGGCATGTGCAAAGAGATCTTGCTGCAGTAACATGCTGTGTTTGATATTTGGACTCGATACAGTTCGCACATCTGAACATGTTGAAATTTTGCTCGAGGAGCTGAAAAGTGAGGACTACCAACAAATGCCCTTATCGAGCTAGTGAATTCTTCCGGAGTTGTTCATTTGCTACATCATTACGCATTCACGGATGCCATTATATGTAAACGCGACATTAGCAGCTATTGTCATTAGTTGCTATATCTATAAATTGTTCCCCACATGTGAATGCTACATTAACAACGACTGTGATGAGTTACTATGTCCATAAATTGTTCATGGGGAAAAGAATGATGCCTTGTAGTGAAACCGACCTTATTACGAGTTCCGGGGAACTCGATCCTTACGCTAATGATCGAATGGATAGATGCTTTCAGTTCACATTTTAATTGATTTTATTGCAACACGAGAGATGGTAAATGGTGAGTTCTGGGAGCCAACTTCCTTCTCTTCGAACAAACACTCCTGAGAAACACTTGATGCTTTTTCTTTCCCTTTCTAGTTGTAGGTTGTAGATCCGGGAGGGGAAGTTGCCGAATCACCTTCACTAGCGAAGAAGCCAACTCATGTGCCTTGTTCCCGACAGAAAACTACCTTCGCCCTCTTCGGTCGGCTGATCGTTTCGCCGGAGGAGCAATTCAGCTGGTAGAAAGCAGGAGTCGAGTTGCTAGAGTAGCGCGAAGGAGATTAGGTCCACCGACTAAGAAAAGGTGGAGCTACACGAAGGAGATTGATAGTAGGCGGTTCAAGGTGGCTCGCACCACCACGATCCACCACCGCTCCCGATCTGGCCCTCCACGGAAGCGTCGTCAACGATCTGGTCCCAACAGGTATCTTTCGGCGACGTCCGCGACGGGCCAAAAGCTTTTGTGGAAGAAGCCGACCAATGTCACCGGAATTGAAGAGCGAAACTCAACGAGGGATCTCTAGGACGACTGGCGTGTGTTTTAAATGTCAGTGAACACTGCTATTATTAAGAATAATACTTTTACAAGCATTAGATTAGTTGATGTTACATTAGCGATCTAACTGAACACTTTTTGAAATTTAGGTAATACTTTTCAATGTTTCTATAACACTTTACAAAAGTTTAAGAAATACTTTATAATTTATTGTAATATTTTTAATAAGTGTTGCAAAAAACGTGTTACGATAGCTTTAATTTGTAATAGTGAAATTTTGTCATTTAATATTAAGAAGGGCGAAGTGATTATATAATTCAAATTCTTTGTTATGTGTAAATATAATTTCAAGTTTTTGAAAAGTGCAGTTATTTTCAAAGTCATTTAAGCGAGTAATTTTACCCAAATTAAATTAGGATAAAAAAGAGGATACTTAAGTGTAAATTTACATATTTTGACCGACCATAAATATACCTGCACTTTCAAAAACCTGCCATGATATGTAAGCACTTTAAAAAAAAGTAAAAATTATATTTACATTAAAAAAAATCATCTAAACATTTTACTCTATTAAGAATTATGATCACTTATTATTTTAAATCGTGCACTATAAGATGTTAATGAAGCCAGTTACTCGTACTAGATTGTTTGCGAAACCGCTAAGGCTGAGCACGATTTCCATAATCCAAGTTTCGGTTGCACACGACTTCTTTTCTACTGCCATGTTCACGAAGCCATTGCTTCCTTAAACCCCATCTCGGTTTTGAAAAACCCCCCTCCTGTGAAAACTCAAGTATGGCCTTGGCTCATTTCCGCTCACTTCGGAGAAGAACCCACGTTGCAGAATTAATACAACTGTAAGAAACACCGTACACAAGATCGATTCTTTTTGTTTTCCCCGTTTGAGATTATAGTACTAATGTTTTCTGAATTCTCGTGATTCGAAGGTTTTGTAGCTCAAGAAGTTATTCAAATCTCACTTCTAATGGTAATTAATCTGTGGACATAGGTTTGTTAGTTTGTATTTTACCTTTTGTGAAGTGTCTCTATGCAATCAATTTTATTTTGTAATCTTTATTATCGTTTCAAGTTTGTATTTTTTGCTGCCATTTAAATCAGAATAGATGTCTTTGTGGCTAAAAATTTATTTGTACTGCAACTTTGTAATAGTAAATCCTGATTGATTAGCTTTATTATGTTGTGACATTATGGAGTTGAGTGGCCTTATGTGGAGCACTGTCTTTCAGATTATAAAAGACGTGGGTGTTACAATATTCAATGTTTTATATTTTATTTATTTGAATCCCGTTTGGGGATTTTCAGCATGCTTTCTTGGCTAGCCATTTAACACTGTTTAGGAAATCCTTTGAAACTTTTGTACTGATGTAGAAGTCTCTTCATAAATATGATCTAGTGTTGTTCTTTGCATGATCAGATCAAAACTGGCATGGCGGTGCATCTCACTTGTACAGACAATATTTTATTCGTCAATGGAGTACTACATGTAAGTGGAAACTCCTCACATGTTGCTCTTCTTCTCTCTTTTTTTCATATAAAAATCATAATTTGGCTCCGACTGTGGTCAGTAGTTCCACAGATGAATATTAGGAACATGTCTTCAAGCATTACTAAGGAGACATGTGTATTTCCTTGGACTTCTGAAGACAAAGCTATACTTAAAACAACAACGGTGAGATGTTAGAAAATGTATAACATATACTTCTGCTTTACCCAGCCTATTGTTGCCGTTTCTGGTACAGAAGCTTATCTGGAATCATTTTCTGGTCCTCTTTCAGTCTACGTGATTTGGTGCTTGAATATCTGCCTCTTTTTTCTCTTCTGACTATAATTTGTGGCCATCTGTTTATTGAGAGATTTGTGGATCTTGTTTTTTTACTTAACTGGGTAGTTTACCTCACTGAGCTTCTGGATTTTCTTTTAGGCAGCTGTGTTACCCAGTATTTCAAATGTTAGATTGCTCTCTACTCAAGTAAAAGCTCCTGCCCAAACACGACAAATGGTATGAGAGTTAGTATTAGTGCTTCTGATTATTATATACATGTAATGGATTCTCCTCATCCTGTATATCTTTTCTACTACCAGTTTTTTTGTCATTCTAATGTACCATTGCATGAGATTTCCGAAACTCTTGATGGACAAATTTATATATCTCCAGGTTAAAATATGTTGAGCTGTCTTTTTCAGCTCTAAAGTTAAATGAGCAATTGGTGTCTTGTCTTTCATTAGTGTTTGACTTCTGTGTTCAAGGAGAATGGAAATTTATATGTTTTTGTTATCTAGGTATATGAATGGTGGGGAATATTAAATTTAAGCAACTGAAAATAAGGCACATAGGTGGTAACATTTGACGTCCTTATGCCTTGGTAAAAAGGAAAACAACATGAATATAATGCGGCTAAGATCTAATTTCATTGTTAGATGTACATTAGTAATACACAACAAAAACTAAGCCTTTATCTCACTATGTGGGGTTGGCTATATGAATCATATCTCGCCATTGTTTGGTTGGTTAAGACACATAGAAGATTTACGTTAGTGGTGTATGGACTAAGTATATATAGGGCGTGTTACAATTTTGAGATAAGTAATGTACTGTATGTCTTAGGCCTTCATTTAAAAGGTCTTCTTAATCCACCATATTTTCAGTTCAGTTACATTTGGACCACATAACAGCAATTTTATCAATAACATAGAGGGATGTTACCTTGTTTAAATAGTTTCCCCTAATTTTGGAATAGGTTTCAGTTATTGACTGTTAGATCTTTAGTGGCTGTGGCATTTCCTTTATCACATTGTAGGACCATGTAGAGTTCATTGTTGTACAATCAAATAGTTATGTACTATGTCTGGCATCCTCAAATTTCCAATTATGCAGGGAGCCCTTCAACTATCTATGCTGAGTCCTGGGTTCATATATGAGCCATATGCTCCTCGTGAAAAGATCCCCTTTTGGAAAAGGTTAGTAACATTTGGACTACTAGTTGCTCTTAGAGATTTGTGACCTACATTTTTTCTCTCTATGTTTGTGAAGGAACATTCAGACTACAAGAATGTGAGAAAAGCATAAAAAAGGAATTAACTGCTATCTGCTAGTATATATAGTTAATGGCAAACATTTGGGTTGATTTGTATCCACATTGTCCTGTTTACTAGAAAACAAATTGTGATACTGAGATAGTGACTAATCACCTGGTACTGAGTAGTAATTTATTATTGCTAATTCAGGTTTCAGTTGAAGGGCTTCCTGGTTAGTTTTATTGGTAAACATCACTAACCTCTTTAAGGTTTGGACCAGTATCAAAAATGACTCCCTAGTTTCAGAAATAGCAAAACTGCCAACCAGTTTGACTTAAAAAAAAATATTCACTCTAATGAGTCTTCTTGAAACTTTGTTTAACCCACCTTTTGACTATAGCTTACCAACTAATATGGAAAGTAGTTAATACTTAATACGGACCCACATTTTGTTCTAAATTTGCATAATATATACACCTTTACACAGTTTTTATATGTTTAATGGATGATTGAAAATTTCTTGTTCATTTTATTTTGAGACTTTCCAAGTAAAAAAGAAGTCAAACTAGTTAGGGTTATCTTTGTTGTTTCTGACACTACTGAATTATGTTTGAATGTGGTCTAAAACTCAAGGGAGTTTGAGATGTATACCCTCACTTTGAAGATGTTTAAAACTAGATGTCAATTACTACTTACAGAATAGGCATTTTGAGTTGCCTTATATTGATGGCAGTACAGTATAAGGCTTGGCTTTTCATTATGTTTTGTAGGTTTTCCGTGGTGTTTGAAAAATAAAATAATAATGGATATGGATTTTAAGAACAATTTTTTGTGGATTGATCAAACTAAAATGAGGGAAGCGTCAAAAAGATTTAAAATGGGACTTTAAGGAAATGAATGCTATATTTAATATAAACAACACTGTATGTCTCAAGTGAATATTTTGCTGAACTTGATCCTAGCCGAACCCTGATAAAAGGATAAGGGTTTAATAAGGAAATTAATATGCCATCTTCTTGTTGGATCTGATTCTTTTATTTGCAGTTCTTTTTGGTGTAAAATATAGGGCATTTGTGATTTTTACGTGCTGAAACTGTTCCAGCTAGAATCCTAATATAACACTTGGTTCATGCCCCCTGATTCATTGACCTATGTTTTGCTTTCTTTTTCTGATAGAATCGTTGGAACAACGGATACAAACTTCTTGTTTTATGCTTAGTTATTCCTTGTGTTATCAGATGGTTTACAAGAAGTGGTTGGAAAAGAACAAAGGAGGATGTTATACTCGAGGTAAGAAATTTGGCATTTGATATTTTCATTGCTGGAATCAGATTGTAGCTAGTCTTGTTATTTTTTTTTTTAAAATTAAATAATTGCTCTCTAACTTCTGCCTTTTTAGAGCTGATTAAACTGCTTCTCAGATACCTCACAATCCCTGCCAACTAGTTTAGTGCTTGATAAATTCAAAGTATAAGGAGGCTGACAATTATAGTGTTGGATTAGTTTTACCTTGTTTTCTGGGTTTCTGAATTGTTAATCTTGTGTTGCAGCTCAAAAGTGCGTATGCAATTAATAAACTACGCAAATCAGGATATTCCAAGCAGAAATTTTATAATGAAGCGTTTGATTTGTACAAAGAGGTTGGTATCTGTCAAAAGCTAATTCATCAGACTGTAGGTTGTTGCATATATGCTTATACATTTGTCTTTATCATGATCTGAAATTTTCCACTTATGTATATCTCAGATAAGTACTCAAGTGGCACGTGGAGACAACACAGCATTGAGGAAGTTAGTGACGGAGAATATGTATTCTGTATGTGTTTTCCTATCTGCAAATTGGCTCTTTTGCTAGTGTTTATATCCAATGTACATGTACATATTGTGACCGTGTCTTTCTTGTCCTTTGTTGTTGCACACTGAGGATCCATTACTCTCTATGCTTATCCTTTTGCCTTAGTCTAATTTCACATTATTGAACACAACAGGCAATGAAGAATGAAATCAAGCAAAGAAAATCAAAATGGAGCGAAATGTTTTGGGAACTACTGGTACCAGCTGTTAAAATACGAACTCTACGTGCTCGACTGGCAAGTATTTCTTATATCCTAGCTTGATACTGGTTAGCTGTGCTACTTTGAAGTTCATGTTAACTGTGTTGAAGAGTGGCATGGAGACTACACTGTTTATATACTTTTAATAGCATGTTTGAATATGTTCCTATTGTAGGTCAGTGGTAACTCTTTCCGTGTTTTGTTTGCTAAATATAAAGCATTATGTTTCTACAGTTTCTCTTCTGGCTGTTTCAATGTTTATTGCCTTCCCTATTTTATAAAAGACGTTTATTCTATTGTAGTCCAGGATCTCTTTTTCTTCTTGAGCCCTGTGAATAAAATATTAAGTACTTTTAGAAGTTCCAGTTTTATGATGATCATGATAAAAATTTCACTAAACCATACCGTTCTATTGATTTCTCCATTTCACTTTAACTTGAAAGTTATATACGATTTTGGGAATCTAGGTTCCCCTTTAGCATGTACCAAGTTCAGTTTTCGTCTTTGACTTCGTATGTAGCTGCCCAAGATGCATACCATGCTTGTAAAAATTCACGGTGATCTGGGGTACTTCCTTTCCTCATACACTTGGCCATTTGTGGGAGGATCTTTACTTGCATATTGTAGCCTCAGCAACACTTTTAAAGGCACTGTATTCTTTTTATGTCATTCACTTTTACGATTTGATGTTCAACTCAGCTTCTGTTTAAGTGAAATGTGGATTAAGCTTGTGTAAATTGATCTCAGGTTATGTTTGGGATCAAAATGAGATCTTGTTCATTTATTAGATTTGCTGTCTATTGCAGATTGGAGTAGATAAAAATGATCTTAATAAAGTATTTGTACAGCTTACGCTTGAGTTTCTTACTAAACAGGTAAAGTTCCCCAGTTGAGTACGGCTTATCCCTTGTGTTTGTAGGTGTATCCAAAAGGCTGAGAATTATGTCTGGATAGTGATTTTTACTAATGCTACTGTTTTTGTGTCAATACAATTTTAATGCAAGAGTGGCTTTTGCTGTGTCATAATAACTTAGCTGTGAGTTCATTTGGCCATGGAAGGCCTTTGGACATTTGCATGGCCTTTTTTTTTTATTTCACTCTTTGCTCCGCCTCGTCCTCTGCACTCTCCCTAGTACTTGTGCTCTGAGGGGAATGGGTTGAGTGAGGTCTAATTTTGAATTTCTTGATAAGAGTATCCGAATTATTTCTATTTTCATACATATAACTATTTGATTATAAATTTTTGTGTCTGTTCTGTGTTTCCATTACTCAGAAATATGAAGCATATGATTTCGACGGGAATGTTGTTGCTGGAGACAAAGACAAGGAGGTAGGCTCTGATCTGAGGCACATTTTGCCTGTTCTACGAAAGAATTTAGACTTATTGACATGTGCTTTGTGATGAAAGAAAGCTATTATAAAGCTTTTCATTATATATATATATATATATATATATATATATTTTAACTTGACATATTCTGTGTCTTTCTTCATCTGGGCAGGTTCTTGTTCGTGAAGTATGGGTTTTTGAAAAATCTCTCTTCATCCCGAAATCTCAATGGCGTCTATGTGGACGAATCAATACTTAGAGAGGCTTCTCACACTAGACCAAAATTTGTGAACTCCTAGTTTAGTTAGTTTCTAACCCCTCATGCTTGGGAAAATTATTTTGTTCATGGGAATCTTATAATTTTTGTTGCTTAGTTGAAGAGTTCCTGAAGTGCAGAATGCATGATTATTCGCCAGCAGCTTGTGATTGTGAGACCCAAGTAGCATAGTTTTGAACTATAAATGCATCTCGGTCCTAGTTCATTTCAATTTTCAAGTGTCTTGACACATTCATCGTGCCCGATTCCGAGGATAAACTGTAAAGGGTGCTCAATAAAATGTATCTTGAATAACAATGTTAAATTTTGTTCTCTCTACTTACTATTAGAATCAAGTATTTGACTAGAGTTGAAAGAATATGAAATGTTTGACATAGAGAGAGATTTGAAATTTATAGTATGACCTTCCATTGTGATTTTGGAAATAATTATGCCTTTAGCAGAAAGTATTCCATTGCTTCACTCTTCAGTATAAAAACCTTAACAGCATCATTAGTTGCCTCGCTTGTGGGGAATCCATTGCTTTCAGATAAAGAAATCCATTGCATTTATATTATTACAAAACAGGTATCCAAAGACGTTGTCATTGTCCTGACTCCTGCAACAGCTTCTACTGAAGATGGTTCTTTGATCAATGCATGAACTGTTTACAACGGGCGACTCGATGAAGCATGTGAGTTGTGAAGGCATTTTGAGGCATGTTTTGTCGGTTGTCCGCAGAATCTACGGCTTCATCTTGGAAATCATACAAGCACAGGCTATGAAGACGGTGATTCTTGGAAGTCCTCTGGGTGCAGCTACTAGCAGATCAGACACAAGTGCCTGATTTTCACTCTTTCGGATCATGGCCCCCAAATGTTCTCCAGGACAATTGGTTTCAACAAGATGAATGACGCAATGAAAGAAGTGTAGAGTGGTTGAAATATGCGTGCCATGTAAAATGTTGACATATATGTATAGTGACCGTAATTTCCCTTTTATTGTTTCCGCCATTTTATGATTCAGTGGGACTGATTCTCATTAGATCTTCTCTCTTGTATTAATATAATAAAGAGGCAATTTGCTACACATCATATTGATAGACTCTCGGACCATGAAAACTTTTTTAATGCAAAGGTTAAATGAAATATCAATATGATGTGGCACACTTATCTTTAGGGTGGGTCAAGTAGAGATTCTATATGCAAAAGTTCGAGGATCTCACTTGTTTTCCCAATAAAAATTAACAGGAGTTCCTAAATATGCGTGAACCCAACAATAATTGTGTTCAATTATTGATTGACACGTTAATACTGAAACTATAATTTTGTAAGTAGCATTGGAGATGAAAATTCAATTAACTGCGTCAAATAATATACTCTGTTTACATCACAATGACATTTCAATTAAAACATTCAATTTGACAAAAAAGACCCTAAAATCCAACTCTTCCTCTTACTTTGGTAAATCAATATACAACTTGTTTTGCAAAATTGATTTAGCTAGCACGTGCACCTCAGGCACACTCTGTTGGTTTTTACAGTAGACCACCACCTAATAAACTCATCTCGAAATGTATAGATTTCCCTAAGAGCATGTACAATGGGAGTTTCAAAGTGGTTTCATTTAAAAACTGAAATTGAACTAAAATCACACTAAAACCGAAAACTTCCACTGTGAGAATTTTAGAGTGGTCTCAAGCAAGTGAGACACTCTTCAGTAGCTACCAATTGAAACCACCCAATTGATTTCCCAAGGTGTCCCACGTGAAGCTTCCGTTCTTCTTCCCAAGGTGTCCCACCGGCCAAGTTTTTAAAAATTGTTGTTCTAGTGATTGGGACACGTGGCCCAATCAGGTGGTGCCACGTGCCACAACTAAAATTTTAAAAAATAAAATTTAATTTTTGAAAATTTTAAAAATTGAAAATATAAAGCTTAAAAAAATCCGATTTTTTAAAAAATGAAATTAAATTTTGAATCTTTTTTAAAATTGAAATTACATTCTTTTATAAAAAAATATGGTTCTTTCTAATTATAATTCATAAAATAATTTTCAGAAGTAAAAATTAATTTTAAATATTAAAATTTTAAAAATAAATTTTAATTCAAAAATTACAAGTGTATTATTAAATATCAGATTTCAATTTATTTTGGTAGGTAAATTGATTTAAATTGAAAATTGAAGGTAAAATTAATGAGTATAATAGAGAAAATCAAGTGGGATCCATGGAGTGGTTTCAAAGTGTTTTCAACCACTGTCAAGAGAAAAATGGAGTGGTTTCTTTATAGTTTCAGTTGATGAGGTGGAAGAGAGAGATTGAATATTTAATATACTGAAATCACAAGAGCGGGTTTAGTGTGGTTTCGATACTGCACATGGTCTAACCATAAGTTTATATCAGCTTTAGCCTATAGGAAGTTGCATTCGCATGCTGCCTTTATAACTACATGTGCAATCACTATTGGGAAACCCCCAGGCACTGGTAAAATTCCACAACGGCATCGAAAATTTTCCGCCAGGGATACTGGTGCCTAAGTGTCCATGTGTAAATTTGAAGAATTCTGAGCACCGATTGAGCATACCAGTGCTAGTATGTTGAGCATCGGTAAACTTTGAACCGATGCTCTAATTTTTTTATACCGGTGTTCAAACAGGAATGACCAGATAACAATTTGGAGCAACGATAAGATATGTACTGGTGCTAAAAATATCTATCGGTGTTTAAACAGAAATGACCAGATAGAGAATTTGGGGCAACGTTAAGACATGTACCGGTGCTAAAAAATATTTATACCGGTGTTAAAATAGGCATCACTAGATACATATTATGGGCACCGGTTAGGAGTGTTCAAATTGTCCGACCGACCCGATCCAACCCGTTTTGACCTGGCCCATATGGGTTAAATCGGGTCAATGTCCCATTTGAGTCGATGTGGGTCGGGTCAAAATCGGTCGGGTTAAAACATGTCGGGTCAGATTTTGACCCAAATCGACCTGTTTTGACCCATTTGCAATTTTACCCCATTTTATTAATTTTTAAAAAATTTTAGTTTAATACAACATACCCACCATTAATTTAATTCAGAAACAAATTTAACATTCTTAATTTTTTTATAAAACTTAAAATAATTTTGCAAAGCTACTAGTATTAATTATAAATAATATATTTATTAATATATGAAATATATATTCATAATTGTATAAATAAATTTTAGT
>JAULKM010000008.1:9942170-9956907 GCA_032355605.1 Rubia tinctorum
TATGTATACCCTATATAGTCCCCGTAATTTACGACTCGGCGGGGGCTGGAGCCCCCTCCAGCCCCCATGTGGCTCCGCCACTGCCTCTCAGCAGATGTGGGAGAACATTTCCGCTGTTTATCAGAACCAAAGTAAGTCCACTATTTTGCAACTTCGTTCCAATGCCTTTGTTGTACGAAAACATGGAACTGTTCAGGAATTGCATATAGAGTTTAACAGTATTTTTTATCAACTCTCTGTTCTGGGTTCACATGCTTTGAATGATGATCAACTTTTGTGCCTTCGTATCTGATAACAAAGAATTTCCTGCTCCCTTAATTAATGCATCGCCTACTCCCTTGTCGTGCAAAGGACCACGAGGCCTTTTTGAACAATTTGCAAGGACAATCGATTTCTGAGGAGGCCTGCAGCCGGTCAGGACACATTCGCGGCATCTGATTCAGACTCTGGTGGCCGCAGGTGGACCCACGCACCGGTGGGATCATTGTGTGATGGCAGCGCGTCTGCCTCCGGCCGATCTGGGCATTTTGCTTGTAGCTGACGTGCCAGATTTTCTGGGCACTCTCCTGGGTGCTAAGGATTTAATCATTTTGGCAATATTACCTTAGCAAATCTGGGAACAAATTTTTCATGGAAAGCAGTACCAATTTCCTAGTTTGATTTTTTTCAATATCGTTATTATTATATTATATTAATTCTGTTCTTATTTTATATTATTTATTTAATTATTTTAATTAATATGAGTAACTAACTGTTTATTCGGTATAGAATAATGAAGCACTACTTTAATGAATTCGTGTGGCTTAATTGATTTCATAATTATTATTTATGAGTTCCTGATTATTCTGAGCATAAATATTTATTTTCATCTTATTTGATTTTGATCAACTTAAGTTTAATTGAGATAGTGCTAATTAATTTTACCAATCCGTAATTGTTGGCAAGGTTTAATAAGTGACAAACATCCGTAAAAATAGCAAATGGCATAACGGAGGTAGTGAATAATTGGGGGTAGACAACTATTAATTGTGAATACTTGGGTAGTTATCTGTATTGGGTTCTTTTTATGTTTATGCTATTGGATTATTATCTGGCTTAGCGAATAGTTGCTAGATGTATCCTGATTTGGGAAGTAGCTAGTTCAGCAAATACTTGCTAGCTATCGATGAGGTAAGAAAGAATTGGGGTAGTTCAGCAAATAATTGTTATCTTATAACTGGTTGATTTATGGATGATTATAAGATTGCGTAATCCCGTAATGAGTGATTCATAATCATTCACTATAAATAAATTGTACAAGAGGGTTATACCATATCTACAATTATGCTATTCTAGGTAACTAAGTATTTACATATATTTACTGTCAAATACACCCTCTCAGTCAGAGCGGGAGGAGGACGAATGCTCAGGCTAGATCGAAAACCCAGAAAAAGATGTCGTGGTAGTCCATTTGTAAATATGTCAGCATACTGCTACTCAGCAGGAACATGAAGCACACGAACATAACCAACCTGAACCTTTTCATGGACAAAATGAATATCAAGCTCAACATGCTTGGTCCATTGATATTGCACTGGATTACTGGATAGGTACTCAGCAAAAATGTTGTCACAATAGATAAGTGTGACACGCTTTGATCGGAACACGCAGGTGAAGAAGAAGGTTGCGTAGCCAACTCGTTTCTGCGAATGCATTTGCAACACCCTTGTATCCAGCTTCTGCACTAAAACGATATATAGTCGCCTAAAGTTTGGAAGACCAAGACACCAAGTCGTCACCAAGAAATGCACAATAGCTAGAAGTTGAACGTCTAGAATCCCGACAACCAGCCCAATCCGCATCAGAATAAGCTGTAATCGTGTGGGACTGAGACTTGACTTAATGAAGTCTAGAATTATTATTACCCTTAATATACCTCAAAAATACTCTTAGTGAGTTGCACGTGAATTTCCCGAGGTGCATGCAAAAATAAGAAAACCTATTGTACAATGTAGAAAATGTCTAGATGAGTGATGGTGAGGAACTGAAGAGCTCCAACCCAACTTCTGTACAGACTGGAATCATCAAACAATTTACCAGTGGTGGCGCTAAGATTGACACCCGTATCAATGGGTGTTGTCGATGGGTCGCATGATGACATGGAAGCTCGACCTAAAATATCCCTGACATACTACTGTTGTGATAAAAATAATTAGTAGAGGAGCGAGCAACAAAAATACCCATAAAATGATTAAGAGCACCAAGGTCAGTGATAGGAAACTCCATAGACATCTCAGGGATAAAGTCGCAGAGAAGTGTAGTCCCGGAAGAAGTGAGGACAATATCATTAATACAAAAGAGAAAATAAGCCGTGTGGCAGCCACGACTCATAATAAATAGTGAATTGTTGCAAACACTGCTTATGAATCCACGTGACAGAACAAATGTAAAAAATTATCTTAAACTAAGCCTGTAGTGCCTGTTTGAGGCCATATAAATACTTTCGAAGACGACAAACATGCTGGGGCGCTGCAGGATTGACAAAACCAGGCGACTGATGCATATAAATTGTTTCACGCAGGTTACCATGGAGAAAAGAGTTCTTTACATCAAGTTGATGTATCGGTCAAGAACGAGAGACAGCCAAGATCAATACAGTACGAATGGTTGTGGTCTTAATGACATGACTAAAGGTTTCATCACAATACATTCCAACCTATTGATATTTCCCATAGACCACAAGCCTGGCTCTATACCATTGCAAAGAGCCATCATAATGAAACTTATAACTATATAAAAACATGAAACATATGACATGAGCATAAGCAGGGCGAGGTACAAAGTCTCATGTATGATTATCTTTGACGAGCGAAATTCGTCCTGTATGGCAGTATTACAGTTCGGATCCTGGAGAGCTAGGTGAGGTGATTTAGGAAGTGTGGAAATGGGGGCGGTGGATTGTAGACCTCGCCACTTAAATATTACGCTAATAGCTTGGGGCCTGGGCGGAGGTGGCGACACAGGAATATGGGGAGGTACATATGTATGGGGTATGTGGGGTGACAGGGGGTGGATTGTGTTACATGGTTAAGGATAACGGGAGACACATGGTTAAATAATGGGTCGAGAAAATGGTAAGCGTAGGTGGAGACACTAGCTAACTCAAAGAAAGGAAAAAACTTTTTCATCGAATGTGACATGACGAGACACGGTAACCTTTCCAGTGGATAGATCGAGACAACGATATTCTTGGAATTGATTTAGACAACCGAGGAAGACACAACGAGAAGATTGAGATGATAGTTTGCGGGTAATTTTGGCGGAGAGATTGGAGTAAAAAGCACAACCAAAAACACAGAGATGGTGGAAGCGAGAGAGCAGCAAGAAAGGACTTTGGTGGGTATGATGTTGTGGAGATGGGAAGCTGTGTGTAGAGCTTCAACCCAGAAGGTTGGTGAGAGTGACGCATGATATAGTAGAGCTAGGATGATTTCATTTAGACTAAGAATCACATGCTTGGCTTTACCATTTTGAGAGGAAGTTTGTGAGGTTAAATAGTGGAAGACTAGGCCGTGTTTCAATGTAAATTCATTGAAAGAGGTGTTATCAGATTTGCAACCAAGATTGCAATGAAATGATTTAATTTTGCACCAAAATTGGGTTCGAACATAAGCATAAAATTGCACAAATTTTAAAAAACACCTCAGACTTAAACTTTAGAGGATAGACCCACACATATTGAGTGAAATTATCAATAAAGACCAAATAATATTTGTAATTTGTTTTACTCATAACAGGTAATGTCCACAAATCGCTATGAATAATATCAAATGGAGCAACACTAATGGAAGTGGAATAAAAAAACTGAAGTCATTTTATGTTTACTGATCTGACAAGAATTACAAAAAATGGAGCTAGGCTGTTTATTGAAATAAATTCATGACCAAGATCGGAGATGATGAAGAACAGGGGCACCAAGGTAGCTTAGGCGTGAGTGCCAAATATTCGGGGAAAAGTGAAAAAAAGATTGAGCAGATGTGGAAGCAGAAAATAGATTGATAGGGAGAAACGGGATACAACTCACCTGCACTATTGCTCCCCAAAATAGTCTCCCTATTCTAAGAATCCTTCACAGAGAAACCAAATGGGTCAAACTCAACGGTCATGTTATTATTTTTTGTAAACTGACGAATAGAGATAAGGTTTTTGACAATGTGTGGAGCATGTAGGATGTTGGTAAGCTGTAGGGTATGGCCTCGGGTGGTTAATTTGGATATACCATAACCATATAGCGGAATATTATTTCCATTACCAACAAGAATGGCAAGAGTCTCCATGAACCATAGTACCTGCAAAGGGGAAATCATAGTACCTACATTCAAGGTAAGGTGGGACGATGCTCCAGTATCCATGAACCACTGTGGGTCTCCGCTGGGCTGGATGGCCAAGGCTTGGAACGCCTAGCCAAGGTTCGCCGTCTGACGATGATCCATCTCGGCAACATGCGCCTGGCCCTAATCATAGTAGCGAGGCGTACTTGGCGGACACAGATGGTCAAACCCTCTTACCGGAGGTCCACGCATCGGAGCTGAAAACCATGGCTTCCAAGTGGGATCCCATCCAGAAACAGTGGGGTACGACGCTGGTGAAGGGCCCCACTGCAAACCCAGGGCAGCAGCGGCATCCACTGCGGGACGGCGGAGCTGGCCGGCAGCTAGCTTCCGCGACCTCCTCCACTGTAGGCCCGACGCTAGTTGGAGTCGTGGATTGCGGCGTGTGGCTTAAGGCATACAACGGTGTTGGAGGCAACTCCGGATTGAGTTCAGGAACTGGCGGCGGAGACGCTACACCACCATCGTGGCTGCTAGTTCTTCTCGGCCCGTGCGACGGTGTTGTTTCAATTCAAGCATGTTGCGGGCAGTCTTAAACATCAACATCGTTTAGTTAAAGTAAGATGCAACCGTATCAAATTTAATGGGCAAACCACATACAAGTTGAAGCACCAGACGTTGGTTGTTAACTTCGGCATTAACATCCTTCAATCGCCCAGCAAGTTCACGGAGGCGATTACAATATGGCTCAAGAGACCGCATAGCTTCAAATTTTAGATTCTTGAACTCATGCTTCAGGCACGCTGCTCGAGAGCCCATATTTCTTGTGAAGATGTTCTTCACAAAAGTCCTAGTGCGTGCGTAGTGGATCATCCTCAAGAACTCGCCAAAGGAGTTCATCGCTCAATGTTTCGTAGATCCATTGAAGAACATCGGCGTCAACGTAACACCAAGCATCAAAAGTTGCATCGTTCTCAGCAGGAGGCGGCATACCCTCGATGTGTGCAAGAGTTTTCTAACCCTTGGCATTAAGCTTGAACAAACGTACCCATGAGGTGTACGTGACTTTAATGTCATCCAAGACCCAAACTTTGTGTTGGATAATGGGGACAGTGAAAACAGGATGAAGAGACTACTTCGGTTGTGAACAAGGTGGAGTGTTGCCGCTGATCTGGGATACGGACGAGGAGGAGTTGTTGTTGGGCGGTGCGTCCATCATAACTGCGGCTGCAGGCGAACAATCGGGAGTAAGCTGCTAACGACGGCGACAAACGTTCGGTGGTGGCGGTAAAGTTACAGTAGCAACTATGTAAGGAAAATAAATTTAGGATTTAGCGATTTATGGTTGTCGTAGCTCTGATACCATGTAAGAATGCTTGATCCCGTAATGGGTAATTCATTATCATTCAGTACAAATAGATTGTACAAAAGAGTTATAACGTATCTACAACTGTGATATTCTAGGTAACTAAATATTTACTGTCCAATAATAATAATTTATTATTGCACTAATGATCGGGTCAAAATAACCACTGTGAATTTATTCAAATGCTGAATTGTTTCTCTATTTGATAATATCTTTGTAGTTTTAGTTTTATTATTTTCTTTCTTAGTTGATGAAAATCAATCGTGCAATAAAGTGCGGTGGCTACACCAAATTTGATTTTTGGCAATTTGAATTTTGATTACACAGTTCTCTATGGGATCGACCCTGCTTGTCATTGTGCTAGAGTAATTCCTAGAATCATTCAAGAATCATTTGGCGGTTTAACTACACACCAACATGCATAAATGTTCTCAGGCACATGTCAAGTATGTTGAGGTCGAATAAAATCCTCAAGACTTAGAAACGTGGATTGGATTTTTCTGCCCGAACATGATCCAACAAATTGGGAAAACCTTCCTTTTAGTGCATTTGATAAAGATATAAATTTATCCTACCTATGTGTCTTTTACTTCTTCTACAATGATATATATATACCTAAATTCTCTATTTTGTGCAGCGATCACTGTTGTTTGGTCGCAATTCATAAGACTACAAACACAGTTTATTGGTTGGATTCACTGAACCTTTCATACATCAATTCATTTTATGGACATTTCATGTAAGGCTTTAGGTGGATATTGCTCAACAACAACCAAACAATTTCAACTGATTTAAATTATGTAGCACATAAAGTCATTTCCGACCATACTGTTTACACATCTCTCAACGACATTCCATGTTAACCTATGCTTTATTGAATGTTGACATATGATAACATTCCATGTTATCATTTATTGAATGTAGCTGGGAATGCGAGTACTACACCATCTTGAACGCCTCCAAATGTGCTATGTAGTTTGAAGGCGATGCACTACAACAAGTGATAATCTTTCTTTCTTTTTACATTCATGTGCATATGTGTATATATATATATATATATTATTTCTTCATATATTACTATTTATAATCCTCTCAAACAATTTACATATAAAATGTATCCTCTCCTTATAGGTGTTTGCAAACAATACAACATCATACTCGAGAAACTAAATGAACTTATGCTGAAATAAGCTCGCTCGATATATCTCTAAAGGTTAGTGGATATGTATGATAGTTCGGAAAAACCCTTACATTGGTAACTACCATTTTTTGTAATGTTTTTGCAATATGTAATTCAAAAAACCCACACTACCTTCAAGCGAACAGTAGAACATCATAAATGTTAGATTATCAGTTTCCACATTGTTGTATGAAGATGTGTATCTGTATTGGTCACTGGATGTGAAATGTGAGGTTCCATTTTGCATATAAATAATAGAATTTAACATTTTCCTAAAGTATTTCTGATTTTGGATAGTTTAAGAATCACCGGCGAGATAAAATTTCCAGTTTTTGAAGGTGAATAATGAACATTAATACACTTAAATAGTATCAAGTCCGAAATGGACGCTGATTTCTTGAACAACTAAAATCAGAGGTGTCAATTTATATTTACGACTTCAGAACCAAATTGTCTAACACATAATCTGATTACGGAAACTCAAACTACAATACTACTCGATGACCACCACTAACATCGGAAACTAAATCCGGACGAACGCAACGCCTGCCACGACATTTTGACTTCCAATATCGGAAGAATTTTACATCTACAGCCGAATAGAAGTCAGAAAATTTTACGGATTGAAAAGAACGGCGTTCAAAGACCCCGTTCATTGAGACTAACTACGAAGGTTATTTAATTATCATCTAACATAGAGTAGGAACCACGGTGGTGCCAGACACGGCGGTTTGAACTAGCCATCCTACTATCTCTATCACCGTCGCAAAGGACCCTTTTCTGCACTAGTGAAAGTATTATATGTCAACCTGTCTAATGGTTAGACAAATCACGAAAAATATTGTTCGTATAACTTTAAAAGTTCATCTATAACTATTTGTATTTTAAGATGTACTTTAGGGAACTTTTTAAATCATGTAAGATTAATTGTAATAAATGAAAACAAACAAATTACTTTCATAATAATAATAATAGACTTATAATATAATTTATCTATATAACTCAATAGTTATATTAATTATAAAATTATCTGACGTCATGATACAAGAAATAGAGCAAACATAAATAGAGATCATACAAGAACTAAGAAAAAACAAGGTGGAGAAAGGTATGAAGATGAAAAGTAGGGTGTGGAAGAAGTCTTTGGATAATGAAAAAAAGGGAATTTTACACTTCTAACCCTAATTTTAGTATGAAAGTGTCAATATAATTTTGCAAAATGAGAAAGTGTTAAACTAACTATAACTTTACGACAAAATGTGCAGTTATAACATTTTGTCACTATTCTGGTGTTGACCCAATAAATTGGGTGTTGACCGAATAATTTGGGTGTTGACCGGATCTGAAATGAGGAAAATATGCTTGCCCCGATAAGCTATAAATACCCTTTTCTCTTTTTTATTTTTTAATCCAGGGGTTAAAACATCATTCCTTAAATTTTCGTCCAAATCTCCCCCTGACAATTGAAGTCAACGGTGACCGGTGTTAGATTGCCACATACTCTCTTTGTCCCATCATGTTTATTTTTTCAAATTCAAATTTTGCAAAATTTGATCATGAATATAAATTAATACATATATATATATATATAATATCAGGTGAAATATTGTTGAATTCATTTAACATATATTTTCTAAATATTACTTTTTTATGAACATATATATTTTTAAATATTAATTTTTTATCCGGAATTGGTATATGTAGATATTTATCATTTAAAACTGTAAAAAAAATGTTATTACTGTTGGGACGGAGGGGTACATCATAAAAGTTTGGAGGATTATTTTGACACATTGCCATCTTGCATGGTTATACAGGTAAAGTTAAGGTCATTCCAAGAAAAAAATTGTAGCCAAAAAGAGACGCGTGGAAGTAGAAGAAGAAATCAAGGATGAAGGAGAAGAAGAGGCAACGACGTGTGGCAAAATAAATGCAATAAAAAAAGGACAGACACCATGGAAATCGTCGGTGAAATTTCTGTAGAATTGATAGTAGATAACAGGAGGGGACATTCTAAGTCGATGAAAGAAATCATTTATTTAGCGTTGAACTAGATTACTAGGTATAATTTCAGTTGAACAGGAGAAGGTAGAATTTTCAATTATTTAGATGCTATAAAATTGTAACCCATGATTCACGAGAAACGGATATGGTGGTATCTGCTGTACCCACCATATCTCCTTTAAAGTGGTAGTAGTAACAGGCTTTGGCAAGATGAGAAACGGATGGAAATGTTAGGCTCTTTTACTCCCAGCGGAATCTTCCCTTTATCTCATATAGCAAATTCCAATCTTTTCAATCCTAAATGCTGTACTAATTCTTTAAATATCCGTCCCAGAAAGCTTGTCCAAGCAACCATTCGTTCAGATTTAGGCGAAGTTGAAGTGATGGGATCCCATTTCGATCCTCGAACTCTGGAGCCTGAGCTGGTGGACAAGATGGTGTATGAAGCTCTTGTCTGGAGCTCTCTTCATGGCCTTCTTGTTGGGGATAGGAAATCACAGGTTACTCTGCTCCGAAATTCATCTCACACTTCTTACCTAATTACTCCTCTAACAGTGTTTTATGCTGCATTTGCAATTTTGCATGGTCTTTGACAATAATGTCCTGTATTTAATGGAAAGGGAAAGATTCTTAAAAGTTGATTAAAATTTCTATATTTAATTAAAAATTCTTAAAAGTTGATTTATTTTGTTTGTCTTCTTGAAATGGAAAGGGCTGCTTCCATTGCTTGTGTAGATTGATTCTGTCTGCACTGGATTCTGAAGGGTGGGAATGTGTTGCTCTTGTCCAACTGCATGGTCCTAGAACTAAAAGTAATTGGTTTTGGTCCCAGAAGTAAATGTGACTGGTTTTGGTGCAGAGATCAGGAAAAGTGCCTGGTGTTGATCTGATTCATGCCCCCATGGCATTGCTGCCCATGTCGTTTCCTGAAAGTCAGTGGAAACAAGCTTGTGAGGTTGCTCCTATTTTCAACGAACTTGTCAATCGGGTCAGCTTGGATGGCAACTTCTTACAGGATGCCCTGTCCCGGTAAAACTTTATGAGTGCCTGCCCATAGTTAGGCTGATCCAGGAATGGTGTTTACTGATTTTGTTCTACTGTTTTACTTCACGAGTCCTAGATTTTTGGGAGAAATTTAGTTATTTTAAGTTCTAATCAGCTTTTTCCATGTTCGTTATTTTCATCTGTCATTCATTTGTAGCCTGCCTCTTGTTTTTTGATACCAGTCTTAAGATAATCATTTTCTGGATTCTGTGTTGTTTTTCCAATTCTCATGTTTATAAGAGATTAATCTATAGCAGACCATAGTTTCCTTTCCCTCATTGTCAACTAATATCAGCCTTCACTTTATACAACACAGGACAAAGAAAGCGGATCCTTTTACATCCGGGCTATTGGATATTCATTCTAAGATGTTAGAGATCAACAAGAAAGAGGTACTTAGCATTTGACTTAGATTTCATTTTTCTTGCTTCATCCTTCATTTGTTGTCCTGATATTCCTACCACTTGATGCTCAAGTCAAGAAACTTCTTTCCGCTCTTATGCTTATCTCTGTTTTACCACATTTATCGGTACGATGCTTTGTGGGCTGTTAGGTATCAATTTTTTTGATAGAGCAGGTTGCCTTTTCTCACTAAATGTGTTTTGGATCACCTCTGTACAATTATTATTGTTCCATAACTTCCTTGTCTTTAAAGATGATCGGATTCGGATCTCTTTCACTTGGTAGATTTGGTTTTCGCAGTAATTTTAGTTTATATTTCTGTCTGCTCCAGGAGATACGTTTAGGATTAAATCGCTCAGATTATATGCTAGATGAAGAAACCGAATTGCTTCTCCAGATTGAGCTCAACACTATATCTTCATCAATGCTTGGGCTGAGTTGTCTCGTTACTGAGCTTCACAGGTTTCATGAACCTCTACAAACTGCACCTTTGCTATATTCTTATGGCATTGCTTGGATTCTCTACGACTTATGTTATATGGCTTGATGGACCCCATGATCATTTGCAACTGGAATGTTACAATGCACAGTGATTGCTTGTATTGAAGACTTTGAAGTTGGCCGGTGCTTCTTTTTCAATTTGCTTACATTAATGAAATTATAACCTTATTTGAACCTGGTGTTTCTGTAAGCAAATCTAATTTCCCCTCTAATTGACGATGAAATGAGAAAACATGCATATCAAAGCTTTTGTATTAAGAATTCGATGCTTGTGGTTGTCCAGTTTCCCCTCAAATTTTGTTATTTTTTCCATGTATCTGCAGGATGTTGCTTCATCAATATAGAGATCAGTTGTTATTAGATCCTGAAAGAATTCCAAGAAATAATGCCGTTGAAGGAATTGCTGAAGCATTGGCTAGAGCATGGAAAGAGTATAATAACCCAAGGTGCAGCTCGATTCAAATGAATATTTTCAGTTGATTTCGTAATGTGGACTGCTACTTAATAAAGCGTTCTTTACAGGGCTATACTAATGTTTGTGGTTCAGCCAGATGAACGGAATATGTATGACCAACATTGGCTTAGTACAGTTCTGAAGGAGCAATATCCTTATTTGTCTACTTGGTTATTGCCTAGTCTCCTAATTTTACTTTTTCAGTACTGGAAAATCTTTTACCACCTTAAGATTACTGGTTTTCTGTTTTTTCCATGCTTTGACAATGAGCTTCACAAGTATGTTTCCATAAACTTTAATAGCACACATCAAATAACAACAATCAGAAAGACCTTGGCTGAAATTGATGTTGAAGGGAAACTCCAGTCTGATGGAACACTTTTAATGTATGCATACTACGAACCTTATCAATTTTGAAACTATGGTCAACTTAATGTCCAAAAGTCACCATTGTTTGACATTGTAGAGGAGGTGAAGCTGTTGCAGTCATTTATTTCAGAGCTGGGTATGCACCGACTGACTATCCTTCAGAGTCGGTGAGTACATATGCTTTGCACTTGTGCTGCTTTCTGTAGAAGTTGGAAACCAGCCCTAATATTTTTAACTTGTGTTCATTTTATTTAAAGGGCGAATTGTTAGCATAATTTTTTCACTTACTAGCTGTAGGTGTTCAAATCTACTATCATATCTACATACTTAATAAGACATGATTTTGGTTATGGATGCTCCAATGATGTATTTGTGACCACTTTTTTGGCCTTTTATTGTACATAGTTACTGAACACCATGGAGAATATATCCTCACCTTAAGGCCCCCTCATCTGCATAGTTACTTGCTCATCTTTGCATTAGACGGCTACTTCTTGGAGGCTGACATTTTGGGTATAACCTGGCTAAATATGGTCAACTAAAACTTAGTAATCGGCTACAACTGGAATGCAAAAACTTGAACAATGAATTCTTTTCTGAAGGATAATCTTTTCTCTATTATGAATTCTTGTCTGAAGCTTTCTGAAGTTTGCTGTTTGTTGATATCTTTGATTTTCGGAACATTTAATTCTAGGAATGGAGAGCTAGGCTACAGATGGAGCAGTCTTCTGCAGTCAAGTGCCCTTCTGTTTCTCATCAGTTGGTTGGAACAAAGAAAATTCAGCAAGAACTTGCAAAACCAGGTGTTCTCGAGAGGTAAAACCGACTTACTTGAAGAAGTCCTAATGCTCTCTACTCTGGACCCAATCATTTGGTTTGTAGTGCTCTATACAACCTTAGCTTATAACATGACATGCATATAAACGAAAACTAAAGTCGTTTACGAAGGTATTTTAAGGATAAGGAGTTGTGTTCTGAACAGGTTTGTTGAGAACAAGGATGACATTGCGAAACTAAGAAAATGCTTCGCGGGGTTGTGGAGTTTAGATGAGTTGGACATTGTGAATGATGCAATTGAGAGGCCTGGATTTTATGTTATGAAACCACAGAGAGAAGGAGGAGGCAACAATATCTATGATGAAGATATGAAGAAGATCCTCCTGAGGTTGCAGACGGCGGCTGACAGTGGAGAAGATGCAGCCTACATCCTTATGCAGAGAATTTTCCCCTCTGTTTGTCCATCCATTTTGGTGCAAGACGGGGTATCTCATACAGAGCAATCTATGTTAGAAATCGGGGTTTACGGTACATATCTAAGGTACTATCTTCACAATGGATACCAATCTCCTTTTGTTTCTGACCAACTTCATTAAGTTGATCATCTAATGCTTCATATGTGGTATGCAGGAACAATGACAAAGTGATTATAAATAGCACTCCCGGTTACCTGATGCGCACGAAAGTATCGTCATTGAATGAAGGCGGAGTTGTAGCCGGATTTGGTGTTTTGGATAGTATCTATTTGGTTTGACTGCTGCTTTGATCCGTTCCTCTGCGGCTTAAAGCTTGAAAGTTGCTTTGTTCAATAAACTTTGCCTAAATTCTGTGCTGCATTTGAATATTTGATTCTCAACTTGCGCTTGCTTTCATCGAATGAGCATAGTGCTGTTGGGGAACATATAAGTTTGGCTCTTGACGCAGTATAAATAAAATCTGCGTAGTAGGCATTTTCCTTCAAAAGTTCAAATAAGTAAATAGACCTGAAACATATAAAATGCGGTTAACCCGCGGCAGTTATTATTGCGAAATTAGTTGATTGTAATTAATTATTAGTAAAATTTCCAGCTTTGGATAAAAAACAAGTTAGTGGTTCTTTTGTGAAAATGGTCTTCTTCTTTTGTGAAAGAAACACCACCGGCAGGGGCGGATCTATGTGTATGCATGGGGTAGCCATGGTTAACCCATGGAAAAAAAAAACAGGGGGGAATTAGTGTTTGGTTACCCCATTTAAAAAAATATATTTACCATTAATATTTTTTTTAATTATATATATTAGTGATTATCCCATTGAAAATTTTCTGGATTCGCCACTGACCACCGGTATGATGGGGTTTGTTTATTAATAAGAAAATAAAATATAAAGAGTTCCTATATTGAAAAACGGTTTTTCTGTAAGTCATGGAAATACAAAAGTTTAAATGACAAATTAAAATAAATGACAAATTAAAAGAAATGAAAATAAAAATTTTGATTTGCATTAATTAGGTCATAAAACTTATAATTACTTCGCATTGTAGAATAAATTTTTAATATTGTAACTAAAATCTTTTACTTTTTTATTCAATTAGACCTCGTCTTTCCATAAGGTTATAGATAGACGGTATTTCCCAAAACTTTGCAAAATATAAAAAAGGAAAAGGGTAAAATACAAATTTAACTCTATTAAAATCCAAACTGTCAATCTAACCTTGTATCATGTGAAAGTGCGATTCTAACCCTAACTTTTCCATCAAATGTGCCGATAAAATCTTTTGGCACTAATCCATCATTAATTTAGTATTTTCTGGCATTGACCAAACCTAAAAAGACTAAAACGGCCATAGTGTTAAACCTAAAATTTTAATGCCTAAAACACCCTAGGGTTCTTTTTCATCATCTCTGAAACCAGTGCAACCGCTGCTTTGACGGTGCCGTGCTGCCACTGGCTGCCTGAATTTGGAGATCACCGGAATCTAGAGTCCCATCCAGCACCACCTCCAACCGCATACACCCGCCGCTACTCCGCTGCTCCAACAGTGTCGCCACCAGAATATGGTGCTTGGCGCAGGAATATGGTATTTTGTCGCCGCTCACCACCGCCTGATTAAAGCCTCTCTGCCGCCGCCTAATTAAATCCGACATCCCTCCTTTCACCCAACCCCCTTTCCTAGCCAGACCCGCACCCGTTCACCGATCCTAGCCACCATCGCCTCTGAAAACTGCAGCAATCCATTATCAGCCTCTATGTTCACCGCTCCAAGCCACCCATCAATTCACCCATCCATCCTCCCAGCCAGACCCGCCGCTCAAAACCCTTCCTCCCCTTGCCACCACCTCACCTCCCCGCG
>JAULKM010000008.1:9957007-9970808 GCA_032355605.1 Rubia tinctorum
CGTTGAATGCGCCTTTTCTTCCAGACCCACCATGTCCGGATTGCCAACGACCGAGAAATTGTTCGTCAGCAGCACCCACAACCCTTGTTGCTTCAACAAATCTCGCATCTTGATTTGCCATAAACTGAAGTTGTTCCTCCCAGTAAACTTGTCTACCTTCACGTCCAGCGCTGCCATCTTTCTCCTCGATCAGATCTGAGATCCGACCACCCCAGATCTGACCAACCCGATTTGATAAACCCAAAATCCGATAGACTCACCACGGATCTAACCAGAAGCTCTGATACCAGTTTGTTGTGCGGAATACCCGAGAAAGAACAAGCAAAGAAAATAAAGTGAAAGACAAAGCACCGAGAATTTACGTGGTTCACCAATTGGCTACATCCACGGCCGACCAAAATCGGATTCCACTATAGAGAAAATGTCAGAATTACAGATTTCCTACCCTCTACCAATCATATTTCTTAGCCCTCTCCACCTTAAACCCTAACGGGTTTGGGCCTAAAAACATTTTAGCCCAAATCAGAACAGAAGATAGAATACCAATAACGGCCAAACAGAGGACATGTTATACCGTCGGGCCGGGGGCGTCTACCAACCTGTTGAACCGGCTAATATGTATTCAAAGCATACCAACAAATTGAGCATAGTGTTGTTGGGGTACATGTAAGTCTTAACGCAGTATGAATATTTTCCATAGTAAATAGACATGAAAGATGCGGTTAACCCGCGGTTGTTATTATTGCGAAATTAGTTGATGGTAATTAATTATTAGTAAAAATTTCATCTTTGGATCAAAAACAAGTTAGAGTTTCTTAATTTTGTCAAAATGGTGTTCTCTTGTGAAAGAAATAACAACTTGTATGATGGGGTTTGTTTATATTAATTTAAAAAGAAAATATAAAGAGTACGTTTCTTGAAAGACGATATTTCTATAAGTCATGGAAATATCAATATTTAAACGATAATATAGAAGAAATGACGATAAAATTTTTGGGTTGCATTAATCAAGTACCAAAATTTATAACTATTGCACGTTGCATAATAAAATTTTAATATTGCAATTAAAATATTTTACCTTTTTGTTATTCAATTAAACTCCGTATTTCCATAACCTCATGGAAAACCGATCTTTCCTAAGACTTTGCCAAATATAAAAAGGTAAAAGGTAAAATTCAAATCTAACCCTATTATTTTCAAAAAGTGCTAAGCTAACCATGTATAATTTGAAAGTGCGATTTTAATCCTAACTTTTTCATCAAATGTGGCGATATAAACTTTTGGCACTATTCTGGCATTGACTTAGTGATTTCCGGCATTGACCAAAACTAAGAAGACTAAAAATCCTAGTGTTCTTCTTCTTTATCGCCAAAACTAATGCCACCACCAATTCGCCTCCGCAGCTACTCCACTGCTCTAACGCCGCCGCACCGCCACCGGCTGCCGAAATCTGGAGATCACTGGAATATGGAGTTCTGCCTAGCACCATCTTCACCCGCATAGCTCTGCTACTGCTTCGCCACTCCAACACCGCCGCTGCCGCCAGAATCTGGTGCTTGGTGCTGAATATGGTATTTTGCCGCCACTCGCCTGATTAAACCCTCTCTATTGCCTCCTGATTAACTTCGCCACTAATTCGTTCACCCAGCTACCCCTCCTAGCCATACTCGCTGTCGTTCACCACTCCCAACCACCTTCGTCTCCAAAAACTGCAGCAATCTGTTATCAGCTCCGATGTTCACAGCTCCCAGCCACTTATCAATTCACCCAGCCAAACCCGCCGCTCGAAACCCCACCTCCCCGCGTCACCACCTCACCTCCCTGTGTCACCTCACATCCCTATCGCCACCATCCAGAAACCGATTGCCCCTCTTATCGCCACCTGCATCCCTGGTGGTGCCAACACCACAAGATTCACCTCACCACCGCTGGTCTTCCGCTTTTCCAGCCCTACCCGATTCACCACACCCATTTTAGTCCTCCGCTCCGCTTGCCCTACCCGATTCAAGCCTCCAAAACGCTACCTGATTCACCACACCACCGCGGAGGAGCTCCGCCTGCCCTACCCGTTTCACCACTGGGAAGAACTGGTGGCGCCGTTCGATCAAGAGGGTAAGTGGATGATTTTTTGGGAGAGAAGAGGGGGGAAATGGAGATGGGGTCTAGGTTTACGGGGGAGAAGAGTATAAGTGGGTGAGTTTTTGTGAGAGAAGAGGGTAAAATTGTCAATTCAATTATTTTAAAAAATATTTTTACATTAAGGGGGTAATGGTCATTTTAGTGGTTTTCAGCCAAATTTATGTTGTCATGGATAGATTTTCACTTTTGACCAAATAATAGGGTTAAAATTACACTTTCATATTTTACTGGGTTAGATTGACACTTTCAACTAAAATATTAGGTTATTTTAACACTTAACTCAAAGGGAAATTAATACCTTACCTTAATAAAAAATTTATTTACTCTTTAATTACTTGTAGCAAGTTCCTATCAATTCTAACAACTCCATAACTTTCAGTTCGTGAAAAATTTAATGCTAAAGAGATAACGAAAACTATGCACCAACCTATAGTTTTCTAACACAAGAAAAAGAGGTGGCATCTTTAATAGTGTCTTTTTAAATTTAATCATTGTATTTTAAAACCAACATTTTATTTTTTAGATAATATTATCTTTGTTTTCACGTTCAAAACACATTTTATAACATATTTAACTTAAAATCTATTAAATTTTTTATATTTTAAACAGACTAACCATTAATAACAATTGATGTAATTGATGGGGTGATTTATGTTTGTTTTTGTTTACTACAATGAGGTTCTTATAGCTTTGAAATATTTTAAAAATATATCGCAATGTATATATAATTAGAATTGACCATAAAAATTATTCATAATTCTAAACTCTATAATTTTTAAATTTGAATTTACAGTAATTATTTCATAACATATGAAAAAAATTGCATTTCCTTGAACCATCAAGGTAATGATAAAATACCACACATAGAAAGAGTACTTGTTAGAAAGCAATATTTTGACTTTTCTAGAGGTAACGGTGGATCCCATTGAGTGAATAGCGAATTCCCTGGAAAAAAGAAAAAGAAGAAGAATAGTGAATCCGAATTCTAAAATTAATAAGGGAAATACACAAATAAAATATATAATTTCGAAAGTGCAGATGTAACTATGAAATAATTTTTAGTGTAAAAATAACCCGAACTATTTTACATAAGTGCAAATATAACCATAAAGCCGAGATTCCGGCATTGACTGGACATTTTCGGCCATTAACCGACTGGAAATTACTGAAATGCCCTTTCAACCTAATACCAAAAGTTAAAAGATAAAAATTCGCCTTGCCCTGCTACTGATTCTGCCAGCACCGCCGCTCCGGGATTCCCGTTCTCCGGACAAAAGATGAATGCAAAACAGGAGACGTCTGAAACTGCTCAACCACATTTGCTACCAATCGCACCGCCACTGCTCTACAACCTTTCCCAAACTTGTATGAAAAAAATCGTAAAACATAAGTCGGCGGCGGCGAGAGGAGTATCAAAATTTCAGATCTGCCTCTCGCCTCAGCTCCTTCTCCTCTGAAGACTGCTTCACCGCCGCCTCCCACTGTCGCCTTAAAACTGATCCCCGCTCCTCCTCTGCCTCCTCCTCAGCTAAACCGACTACTACCACCAAACCCTCTCCCCGTTAGCCACCTCCACAGCCCCACACCACCTCCGCTATCATTGGCTACCATTTCCGGTGCTGCTCAGCCAAGCGCCGGAAAATCGAGACCCATCCTAGCTTGCCTCCTCCTCTTCCCTAGCCTCCTCCTCTGCCCTAGCCTCTCACTGTCGTTTCCTTCTCAGCTTAGCCGAAAATCACCACCAACCCCTCTCCTCGCTTTCCACCCCATAGCCCCACACCACCTCCCCCACCATCGGCCACCATTTTTGGCACCCCTATCTTAGAAATTCTCGTCTCCACCAGCATCCACTGCGCCATTCTACATCGCTAGGCCTGCCTCGTTTCTTCGCCGCCGTGAAGTCGATGCCCAACCAAGCAATGAAGACGCCTGATTCCGAGCTCAAGCGGCAACTTTAACTTGTTAGTAGTGGACATCTCCGGGCAAGCTCGAGCGGCAGCCATTTTCTTTGGGAAGTGGCTTGGGATTTGTGAAGATGGCTAGAGAGGAAAGAGAATGATGGGGGAGGAGAGGTCTGAAGTTAGGGTTAGGGAGCTTTTGGGTTAAAATAGTAAATTCATTTTTTTGTTTTTCTTTTTTTCAGAAGGGAAAAGTAGATTTTTCACCTAATTCCAAACCCAAACTGACGGAAAAGGTTATATTTGCTTATAAACTAACTATCTAGGGTTACATTTGCACTTTCAATTATCACAGGATTATATGTGCACTTTCGTGAATTATGTAAGGTTATATATGCCCTTCGCTCAATTAATAAAGCTTTGGAATTGGCATGAATAATCAAATGAAACAAACCACTTCGCTTAAAGCTAGCATCTTATAATATAATTTTGAAATAACCTACTCCCTCCATCCCACTTTAAAGAGTCAAGTGATAAAATTACCATAGATTTAGGTTGAAAGTGTCAATATAACTCTGCAAAATGAGAAAGTGTCAAAATAACTCTAACTTTATGATGTATGTGCCAATCTAACCCTAGGTGCCGTTGACATCAAATGTCAAAGGGATATTTGGTCGAAATTTAAGAAAATGACAATTTTATCCCTAGATTCTAAAAATAAAAAAGAGAACTCTGGCGCAGTGTTTTTCTTCTTCTTGCACAAAAACTTGGGAAATTGGCAGAAGACGAACCCCGGAAAGCCCAGTTAAGCATTGACAGCTGGTAGATCTCCGACGAGTCTAAGTAGAGGAGGACGGAGACGACAATGCCCTCTCCACAAGAAGGGGATTTTCTCGATGGAGTAAGGTGGGGGTGATGCAAGAAGAGGATTTCCTCAGCGGACGAAGGCGATGCAAGAAAGGGATATCCTCGGGTCCATGTTGAGGAGAACAGAGGCAACGCATGAAAGGGATTTCCCCGGATGTAAGGTAGTAGACCAGGTCTTGATCCATGGTGGAGGAAAAATAATCATTGGTTGTGAGGTTGTAGAACAACCCGGGATCCATGTGGGAGATGAGGTTCATATGCGGTGCACTATATTTTGGGTTGAGGGTTGGACTGGGCTGGGTGGTAGGTGGTGGAGGGAGGTGGTGAGAGTTGGCGGGTTGTGGCGCGGTGGTGACCAGCGGTGGTTGGGGTTGGAGACTTTTGAAGAAGAAGAAAAAGGGGTAAAACAGAAATTCAGGTTATAGGGTAAGGGTATTTTTGTCACTTCACTTTGGTCAAGGTCAATTTCTTTGGTCAACATCAGAAACAGGCCAAAAGGTTATAACTGCACATTTTTTCATAAATTTAGGGTTATTTTGATACTTTCTCATTTTGCAGGGTTACATTGGCATTTTTCAGCCTAAAGTTAGGGCTAAAAGTGTAAAATTCCCCACTTTGAATTGCTTAATTACTTTTTTCAAGTCAAAATTTTCAAAATTTGACCCTAAATATCAATTCACATATACTAATAGAAATATCATGTGAGATACTGTTAGATTTATCTTAACATCTATTTTCTAAATTTTAATTTTTTATGCGACATTATTAGAGTAACTAGATATATTTACGGACAAAGATGATCATTGAAAATCGTGAAAAAATAATTAAGCAATTTAGAGTGGGACGGAAGGAGTAAATATCTCAATGTCTTTTTGAATAAAAGCTAAAGCAGCTCCTAATTATAATGTGTTCCTTTTTCTGCTAACAAAATTAATTTCATTACTTAAGGTATAACGATGAAAAGAGGAAGAAGATTGACTTTGAATAAAAAAATCGCTGCAACTATAATAGCATGAAATAGGAGCGGGCCCTTCCATGACATCACGTAATCATACATGAGGGAAAAATTATTTCGATCTAGCAACAACTCCAACAAATAATAGACCAGCACACAAAGTTACAGATAAAGAAGTTACTTATAAACTCTCTACAAGACCTGACCGATATGCTTCTAGAAACAAGTAAATCCAAATAATTTGTGTGGAAGGGGTCAATGGTTCACATGGTCAAATTGTAGACAAGGAAGAGATCTCATTCTAGAGAGATTGGACTGGGCATTTTCAACACTAGAATGGACCCCGAAAGTTCTTTAGATACTTACTCACTAATCATAAAATAATGAGGTCGAACCATGGATCCATGATGATCGCTACCCACCCCAAAACAAGGACCTACGCTGGTCTACGAAGGAGGAATTTTGAAGCATTTTGGGTCAGGATAAAGGAAACAATAGAAATTATCAAGCGTATCTGGCAACTGCCACAAAACAAGGAGATCATTATCCAAGCACAACCTATTGGAAGATCAATAAGGCGGAAGATGGAGGAAACTACCCTAAGACTGAGCAATTAGTCAAGAGAGAACGTAGGCCAGTTGGGGAAAAGAATAAACAAAGTGGAAAGGGAGATCGATTACATGCAATACCATAGGGATGGAGAAGGAATGCAGCGGAAGAGAGAGGAGTTGGATGCCCTACTAAAATTGCAGAATGATTTCTAGAAACAAAGGTCCAGGACTATGTGGTTCAAAGAAGGAGACAAGAACACCAAGTTCTACCACCAGACGGTACTAAAGAGAAGAGGAAGGAATTTCATCACTCAACTAAGGAATGAGGAGGGTCATTGGATTTCATCAGATAATGAACTACGAGCACTCATCTTCAAACATGTAAGTTCAATCTTCGTCCATGATTCAATAATGGCACCAGACGCTTTGGTCAATCCACAATGCAATATATTTTTAAGGGATAAAAACAACGGTAAGCACAGATAAAAGAGAGAGCTTCAGAAACTAGTCACGTCTCAAGAGGTAAAATCAGCGATATTCCAAATGGGGAAGTGGAAATCTCCAGGTCCAGGTGGCCTTCCACCTGGTTTTTATCAGCATTATTGGGCGGAGGTTGGGAAGAGGTTACAAAAGCGGTCAAAATTTTTTTCTCTACGTCGAGAATGGAGAAGGAGTGGAATGAAAGAACAATGACTCTTATCCCGAAGAATAAAATCCCAAAATAACCTTCTGATCTCCGTCCTATCAGTTTGTGTGATGTGATCTACAAAATTGTAGCAAAGATACTGGCAAGCATACTGAAGAAGATCATGGGGTTTCTCATCTCTGGGAATCAAGCTGCTTTTGTTCAAGGAAGATCAATTGTGGAAAATTCCTTAATTGCGCATGAGATAATTGAGCATATACAGCGTAAGAAGACGGGGAAGCATGTTTTGGCTGCAATGAAGATCGACATGAGTAAAGCATATTACCAAGTCTCCTGGGATTTTCTTCGTCATATTATGGTTTAGATGGGTTTCCCAACAACCTGGGTAGGTTGGGTGATGGAATGTGTGACCTCGGTCACATATTTCATTAAATTTAATGGTCAGCAATCAGATACTTTTATACCTAATCAAGGGCTCGGGCAGGGTTGCCCTCTATCCTCCTTCCTCTTTGTCTTTTGTCAGGAGGCGTTCTCATCTATGGTGATGTCTAAACTATTCCAAACACAGTGCATGGGTGTGTAAATTGGAAAGGGAGTGCAACCAGTGTCATATCTCATGTTTGCAGATGATTGCATACTCTTCTTTGAAGTATCAGAAGAAGCAACCAAAAAACTGGCACAAACCTTGAATCTCTTTGCTGCGTATTCAGGACAACACATTAACTTTCAGAAATCATCCCTACTTGTCAGCCCTAATGCGCATCCACGGACAAAGGAGAGTCTAAGCCTCAGATTTAGGATTTTTGGTGACTTATAAAGAGATAAGTATTTAGGCCATTATAGGGATTTCAAAGCCTCAAAAGTGGCTATGTTTGGCACACTTGTACGAAGAATAAAAGCAAGGACATCATCATGGAAACTCAGCAATCTCTCCATCATGGGAAGAATCACCCTCAGCAAGCATGTCCTAGCGTCAACAACCCAATGCAAATTAGGAACCTTCAGAATTCCATCTACAACAGCAAAGGAGATAGACAAGCATTTAGCAAGGTTCATCTGGGGGGGAGATGTAGAGGGTCAAGGAATTCACTGGAAATCATGGGCTAAGATTTGTCACTAACAACGGAAATGAACTAAGAAATGCTTTCCAAATTAGCTTGGAAGCTCTTCAAAGACAAGGATCCATTTTTTGGCAGATTCTTCACTGACAAATATTGTAAGAACTTACCATTCTTACAGGTGGAGCCAAAGTCAGGGGCAACATGAGGCTGGAAAGGAATACTATGAGGATGAAACTTGATGAAAAGGCACCTGAAATGGCAAGTGATCAACGGGAAATCCATTGGCATCCAGAAATAATGGACACCAAATCATCGGAACCCAATCAGGTTCGATCAACAACTTCTGCCAAGCCTAAAATTTAAAGTTAGCGACCTCATTGATGACACAAAACATTGGAAATTACCACTACTAGAATTACTATTTCCACTTGAGGTTATAGATGACATAGTGGGAATACACATACCCCTAAACACATTTGTCCAAAAGGATCACTTGATATGGAAGAAAAAAGAGTTGGGGAAATATAATGTGAAATCGGGATACCATGTGGCATGGAATGAAAAAATACGATAGAAATCTTCAACCTCGACTGCCATACAAGTCACACAGCAGGAACAACATATGTGGAAGAAGCTCTGGTCATCCGACGCACCAGAGAAAATCAAGCTACTGGTCTGGAGGTTAGTCCAAAATGCAGCCCCGACGGCATCAACTCCCAGGAAAAGGGGTATGAATGTGTCACCAATGTGTCAAATCTTCCTAACTCACATAGAAACTCCCACACACATGATCCTTGAATGTGACCTACCTAGAAGAGTGTGGAAAACTTTAAGGTTTGGTTTTTACTACAGCCAAGGCATACCTATGGGATTGGGGATATGGCTACAGTCTTGGTTTCAAACGTACAGGAAAAGGAAGATGTCAACCTCACTTGTTACATTATATGGGTCATATGGTGTGCATGAAACAAAGTAACAATAGAGTCGCAGACACCTACAATTGAAGGAATAATGGCATCAGTTACGTCAAATATTTCTGAACAAACAAACAGATTCGCAAGGGAATGGAGAGCTGACAATGACCCCAACACATCACAACATGATCTTCAACATCAACTCAGCTTACAACAGAAGAATGAAGGAAGTACAGAAATGATGGGAGATATAAAGTTAATTTGGCATCCAGGTGAACCAAAAATACCCAGGTCTACACAGGTTGGACTCAGTTTTTAACATACGCAGCTTTCAGAGTGAAGGATGGCAAAGCAGTGCTAGCCTGGATGGATCAACCTACGGTAAATCAAACAGGCTGGAAAGGATCCAGAACTATCCAATCCAACTCGGCTATACAGGCAGAACTATCAGCAATCCACGAAACTATGTCCAGGGTAAAACAATATGCAACGACGCATGTTCTCATCATGACAGACTGTGAGCCGGCTCTAAACTATATCGTGAAATTCCCGGCAATCCCACCAGGCCTTACTTGTTTAGTCAGAAGTATAATAATATTATCAATATTTTTTTATTAAATTCCATGTAATGAAAGTGCATAGAATGTGTGTAGTAGACACATATAATCTAGGTAAATCTGTAATGGAGGGTCGAACCCTTCCAGACCGGTAATTAATGATATACTACTATCTTTTATTCAAAAAAAACATTTAACACAAAAACAAAATTCAACTACTAAATCAATTCTTCATACAGCCATCATACAAAAGGTGAATTCCAAAAAGAAATAAATTTTGTAGTGTGCCATATTTAATGGATCAGAGGAAGTAGGGGTAGTACGAACTAGAAATTCTTCCCAGTCACATTTGCACATAATTGTTTTTTTTCCAGCTAAACTTGTCGAAGTTTGATAACATGTTTGAATGTTAAACAATAGTTTTTTCGGATGAAATATTGCTAAATTCGTCATAATATGTAATTTCCAAACATCATTTTTTAATGTTATGTTATTATTCGTAGTTACACACTTACATTCAAACATGTTTATTGGGTGAAAAAAATTATCAAACATGTTTATTGGGTGAAAAAAATTATGTGCAATTTTGGGGAATAACTGGTTTTAAATAAATTGACAGTCACTTTCATTACCGAGTAAACTATTTGAACTTACTTGAAAATAGAAGGGAAACTAACCAGTGGCGGATCTACTTTAGTGCAAGCTAGGGCAATTGCCCTATCTTTTTTATTTTTAAAAAAACATAGATTTTAATTTTTTTACTTAACTAATATTTTCCCGTCCCTGAATAAATGACACACTGAAATGTGGCACGGTATTTTATGCAAAATGAGTTGACAAAGAATAATTGTGAAAATATAGGAATATTTTGGGAAAGCAGTGGGGCAGCCATAAAATTGTTGAAGTTAAAAAGAATATTGTAGAAATTTTACAACATATTCTTTATCATTTTGGGTAAAAATTAAAGTGTACCATTTTATGTGAGACGATCGAAAATAGAAAATGTGTCAATGGACACATGATTTTTGATTAAAATTTTTTTAGCCGCATTACACCCTTAGATTTTTAAAAAAAATCAAAATTTTAGCACAACATTTGTACATAAAAACACCAAAATTAAATTATGATCGCTATCAAGTCTTCATCAAGAAACAGAGAACAGAGTCCTTTTCTTTTTTTTGAAAACAGATTCCTTCTTTACTCCGCATCTTATTATTTCCGTATACAAATAAAATCTCTTTTCTCTTTCGTTTTCATTCCGTTTTTACTTCGTTATCAAATTCAATACTCCTGAAATCAAAGTTTCTCTTTTTCGGGATCTGGGTCGCTTTTATTTTCCTCATCAGCCAATAAAATCATTAGTACGAAACACTGCCCATTCTCGCTGTTCGCACACACACACACTACAAATTTCTTGGATCCACCACCCACATTCCCTTCACCTGGGTAGAAGCAGAAGTACTAAAAATTCAGTGTCACTCAAATGGCAGAATTTCAGTGGAAATTGAAGTTTTGAGCCAGGTATTGTGATGGGTTTTGATCTAGTACAATGGGTTTTCTCCACTTTTACTTTAATGAACTGTAGCGATCTTGGTTTTGTGGTCTTCCAGGGTACTTTCATGGCACTCCAACCCAACCAGAGATTGAGATGGGGTGTGGTGGTGGTGGTGAGGTTGGTGTTGATTGTGGTGGGATGCTTGTTCATGGTGCTATATGCGGTGGGACCCTCATGGTTTGGAGGTTTGAGGAATGGCATTAAGACTACTACACCTGCTATTTCATGTCCTAGATGTTCTTGTGAATGCCTTACCGAATCCGAATGGCCTTCGGGTAACTTAATTGTGATGCTTTGTTTTAACTAATCTTGCTTATAGTTTGGAGAAGTTGACGATTAAGTCTAATGTCGCGTCTGTTAAACGAGGGCATTTGGTTTGTTTAATATCTTATAGTTGATCCTGCACTTTGGAATGTTTGCCTTTTAATGATTACCAAGAGCAATGCGAGTTGATGGTGATTGCAAACGGTAGGTGGTAGAATGAGGCATCCTTTTGGACTAAAGGACTGCAGAAGTAGATGCAACTTTTGGATATTGCGTTTTTAGTTGGTCTTACATCTGTGAGGAAATACATGGCGATTCATTAGTTTTGGCTGAGTATAATTGGTTTAAGTTAGTGTTGGAAAGGGGTTCCTTAAACTGCATAACTAGTCGAGTCCTGGCAGAAGCTTTTGCAAAATGCTTAATAGTACCATCGTAATGTAGCAGCTCTTGATTCTGATAATTGCAAGTCCTGGTATATCGATACTAACAGAAGACATTCAGGTTATGTTTGGATTTGTGGGAAAACAACTTATGAAATGATTGTGAATTGTGATTTTATGACTTAGCCTGCTATGTTGTCAGAAAAATGATAATAATGCAGCTTGATTTGGATGCCATTGTGAATGTCTATTCTCAAATATTGAAGTTGATAATTATGTCTATGGTAATCTCTGTAACTTGTAGACTAAATGCATTGCTCAAGCAGTTACGTGGAGCTAAGCATACCTAATGGGTTGAAAACGATTATAGATTGAACATGTTTGCTACCAGTGGCTTGTAATTGCAGTTTTTATATCTGTTCTCTACCACTCCCTTCTCTGTCGGTTTTATTGACTTCTTTCATTTCCTTTGTGATTTGCAGATACCTTCAACCAATCATCATCAGGTAAATCAGATCTTCCTAAAGATCTTCACATATTTTGTTTCGTTATTTTGAGAATATGGAGGCTAAGAAAAGTGTTTAAGATACTCACGATCCCCTACTGTAAATTGTTGGCTATCAGGAGAGTTGTAAACTCAGCACTTATATACCACATTTGTCTCAGCAGTCAATGGTTGAATACTTGTTTCCTAGCTTTTGCAACCTTATTATTGGTAATCTTGAGACAAGTACATCAGTCTTCTTCTGGATCTTCTTATATCCGTGCAAATTTCAAGCCCCTCTTGTTGAATACAATGAAGTACCTAGAGTTCACTTTACAGAAAGCTTAGGAAAACAAAACCATTCAGTTCTGCATATATTATATTAATCACTTAGAAGAATGATTGAAGATGATAAGTGATAACAGTTACATTCGAAGGAGAAGTTTTTTTCTGTTCTCTTTGGACAATGCACGCTGGTGCTGGGGATTGCCTACAAACTGTCCTGTTTCTGTCCTGCTATGAAGTTTGAACATATTGGAGAGTAACAGTTACCACAGAATCAGCATGTTAATTCTGTCCGAGTTTGCGTTGAAATGGGCTGATACTGAGTCTATGTGTCAGATGATCTTGTGTTTGTTCCCCAAACTTACGAATTGTTTGCTGTTTCGGTTTGCAGATTGTAGTACCGGGAACCCAGACATGGATGAGGAAAAGAAAAAGGATATTCTAAGCCTGCTTTCAGAGGAAATCAGGTTACAGAATGACGTGTCACGTGAAAGATTAGAGCATACACAGGAACTAGTTAAGGGTTCGAGGAGAGCATCATCACGCTACCAAAATGAAGCAGAAAAATGCAATCTGATGGTGCATACTTGTGAGGATGCACGTGAAATGGCTGAAGCAGCATTGACAGAAGAGCGCAAGCTCACTCTGCAATGGGAGGAGCGAGCTCGTGACTTTGGCTGGACAGATTAAGAAGAAAGTTCTGTTAAGATTCATTCATTGTTGTTTTTCTCACGATAGAAAATCATTCGACCAGCTTGACACGATTACACGTTAGGCTACTCTATTAAGTGTAAATATCGCTAAGAAGACCATTTCTTTTAGGTTTCATTTGTAATAGTACATGAAAGGGTTGTACTGCGTCTGCTAAACCAAGTATTGTAGAGGTTCACGCTCTTAATCTCCTTTTGTTGGAGAGTATTGATTTCAGTCGCACACATTACATTCATGGCTTTTAAGATGAAAATATTCTGTTTTTTGAATGTATATCATGTTTTGAATCAAACAAGAAACTGTAGAAAGATTGTTCAATAAGGCTAGATCCACGCTCTTTCTTCACGCCATGGTCATCCATCGACTTCCTCACCTTCTCAGCACCATCCCACTCGCCTTTCAAAGCGTATATGTTGGAGAGAAGGACAAAATCGCCACTCTCATCATTTTCCAGTTTGAGGAGAGCCTCGTTTGCTCGCCTCCCTAACTCAACATTACCATGAACTTTGCAAGCACCAAGCAGAGTTCTCCAAA
>JAULKM010000008.1:9992785-10003336 GCA_032355605.1 Rubia tinctorum
TTGCCAACTATCTACTTAGTTGTATTTAGTGAGCATATTGGGCTTAAAAATAGTATCTTTGAGAGGTACGGCGACGATCTCCCACATAGTCACATGTGCACAAAGGTTTTTAAGCTTCACAGGTTCAAACTAAAGGAGGATGGAATGAGTTATAAGCACTGAACAACTTCTTCAGTTTGCCAAATTAAATGGCAACAGTCTGACCATTTTGCTGACAGTTCTACATATCTTCACGCATCAGCAGAATCTTTGGACTATCACCAAGAGTAAATAGGGCCTAAAGATCATCCCAAAATTCATTAACTTTGGCATAATAACTGTTAGATGAATGCAATGTTGGATCTAAAGTCTGTAAGACCCAGCATACAAGGGTAGCATTAACTCCCGACCAATCAACTACATCAGGATTATTATCTGGGGGTTTGTTAATGGTTCCATCAATGAAACCAATCTTTTTCTTGGCTAGCATAGCACCAAAAATTGCATCAGATCATTTAAGATGATTTTCTTCAACTTTCAGAATGACGGAACATATTGAAAAATCGGGCCGTCATTGGTACTAAGGTAGTAAGGATCATTTAGAGATCGACCAACAGGGATAGATCCCCTAGAGCCAGATTGTAACTGCAACTGTTTGAGTAAAAGCTACAATTACATCGGTGGAACTAAGATTCTGTAACTTATCAGTCTCAGATTCAACAGCGATGCGGGCTTACTCCGCAATGATGCGGGCTTGCTCATCAGCATTGGGACTGGAACCAGGAGTAGTCATCGGTGCAGGAAAGTGTCACAAAAGAATGGTGACACTGTCGTAACGACGCGGCGGTTCATGGTGAAGCCGACGTCGGTGCATGAAACACGGGGCGGCGTGTGAAGTATTACGTGTGGCTGATTCGGTCACGGACAGTGAACGTTCACGGTAGCTGGAGGAGAAGCTGCGGCGACCTTTGACTGTGGAATCGATGGAGAAAACCGGTGAAACACGTCGATGTGTTCTGAAAGCGGCGGCGCGTTCTGACGGTGGCAGTCGGCTCCGACGAGAATCGGCAGTGGAAAGTTTTCTTTTAAGGTTTCAGGGTTTTAGGCTCTGATACCATGTAGATAATAAGGGTAATAATGTGTGATTTTATTCATGTTCTTGGGTACATTATATAGAGGTACAAACACCTTTACAGAAAAGGAAAAAGAATCAAAATATAATTACAAGTTATATTCACATTAAACTATTTATTCCTTTAATAAACCTTTTTTCCAAAAAAAGATTGATCGAAAGGCAACCTAATTGCCTAATCAAAAAGAGGATATTAGAAAGGAGATTTTTGGTAGCATTTCTGAAGCCTACACCTCCACATAGGGCTATTAAAAAAAATCAGAAAATTGATAATTGGTCAAAACCAAACTGGAATTAATTTGATTGACCGATTAATTGATTAATTGGTTAATATCAGTTATGGTTATCCGGTATGTTGGTTAATTGGTTTTATTATCTATTTTATTATTTGGTATTCGGTCTAACTAGATAACCGGTAAGAGATTTTATAGCACATTTATTAATTAATTAATTTCAACCCAAAAAATTAATTCATTAAACTTTGGGACTTAATCACAAATCCAATAAGGAAACTTTAAGTTCCTAAACCAAAATAACTTATTCTTTAAACTCTATATTATTAGCCCATATATCTTTAAATAATAATTATACTCAAAGAAAATAATTATGCAAACAAAAGTCGATATAACTAATAATTGTGTCCAAAACTAATAATTATCGATGGCAACTCAGAATACAATTTTAATATTAATTCAAAAAATTGTTCAACTCCTATGCAACACAATTATCCAACTCTTTCTTACCTTTTATTCTAAGTTTTGTAGGTCTAACTACTAATTATATTAATATGGATTTAATTTTAAAATTTTCAATGAATGATATACATGGTAACTAGTAATAACCGACACATCATCTGAAACCAATAGTAACCGAACCGGTAAAACTAAAAATATTATCGGTCAGTTATTCGGTTCCTTATAATAAATCAGTAGAAATCAAAACCGATTAACCGACTAACCGATAAACCGACAACGACCAGACACCCCTCCACCCCTTGTGTTAGTGTAGAGTTACCATATGGACTTTCGAAAAAACCCTAATAAGTTTAACAAATGAGATACAAGTAATGGATCAGTTCCTTGGAACAGTTGATATTGGTTCAAAGAAAAAAGCAATATTTTTTAATTCTGGGAGTGAAGGGATTTTCACTATACCAAGATTATCCTCCGAGTTTAAGATATGTAGAATCAAGTTGATGAAATGTGGCTGATAGGTGTCAGAATTAGGTTAAGAGTCATCTATCAAAAGGTTTTGGTAAAACTAGACTGCTTCTAATTCAGTCTCTTTTTGTGTTATCAGTCTAGTTACATTTATTAGTCTTTATTTTGTTATTTTGTTTTTATGTTCTCCCTCCCTTAGCCGTTCTATGTTAGCTTTTCATTTCCAAAATATATTTTCCTCTATTAGAGCTCGGAGTAACAGGGCAATTCTGAGTTTTAATTCTTTAAATAGTGATTTTGAGTTGCTGGCTTCATATGCAATTTTATGTAGTCTGAAGAGAATATAAACAATTATATATATAAACACATATATTTAAAATTATTAGTTGGATTATATATTTATTTCTAATAAATCATTTACATTTTAATCTCATAAATATGAGAGTCACATGAATACATGATGTGATGTATAGTTATGAACATTGCTCAACAACGACATGAACGTGCCCGGGCCAACATCACCCGGATGTTCAAAGGAGTTCGATATCTTTCCACCTAAATGTAAAGATCGACTGACGACCGGGACATTCTATCAACATTATCTAAGAAGGTCTCCGTCGACTCATCATCTTCCACATCATAACATCGATAATATATAGAAGAACCAATCATCTCAGAATAACGATAAAAGATTCTCAAAGAAACCCCTCACATTGAATGCCAAGTTGTCTCACAATTAATTCAACTAATTGAGAGTGGCTTAACCTGGCTTCAAGGTCAAATATTTCTCAGCTACGGGAGGATCATAGAACACACCCACATTCACATAATACTTAATCACGCCCCCTCTATAAAAGTACAACAACAAAATCATTGTACAACTGCAACATCGTAGTATACAATAAATAATTACCTTTGCAAACGAAAATTATCATTCAACAGTATAGATTATCATTCAATGATTATGCCTAATGAACATCATAATAAAACAGATTTTTCACATGCTCATCATCAAAATCAGTAAAAACACATTCACAAAACATTGATGCATAACATGAAAACATATTCCGTATTACATCAACAATTATTCATCTAATATTTCTAAATTACGATTTCTTGAAAAAAATATACCTTCAACAAAGAAGATGTGTACCTCCTGAGAACAGTAAAAAATTCCTTGATATCACACCCCAAATTTTCTTACACTGGTACCAATAAAAATATCAGTACATTTGAAAATGATTTCCAAGTGGAATTAACAATTACCATACATTTCACACAAATATTATCATTCAACAACATAAGTTCATTGATTTCCATAACGACTTTTAAAATATCAACATCATTTCGGAACACACAATTCTTATACTCGGATCATATTAACTCCAAACAAATTCAAATAATATCCAATAATAACACTATAAGATTTTGCATACATTTTTAGAAACAAAAAACAATTTCCCTACAATATATCATACAATATATTACTGGAAAAAATTCATTCATCCGTACAAAAAATTTTAATTACAATAAATTTCATACAATGTATTTCAGAAATTGCTCTTAAAATATTTTAGCTCTTCATACAATATATTGCTAAAAAATCATTTATCACTGCAAAAAAAAATCCAATTTATTTCATACAACATATACAATTTATTTCACAAATTTCTCTTAAGATATTTTCGTTCATCAAACAATGCAATGCCAATCAAAAAAACATCCAAAAACAACTCGTTCAATCTCCGGCCAAATGCCTCCGTCGGCGGTGGCACGTGTAATTCAAGCGTGGCTGCACGGGTGGCGCATGAAGGCCACACGCGGCTTCAAGGTCGAAGCGTGCAGTCCACGCGCAACACAACCACCTGCGTTTCGTCTAGGACAGAAGACGGCGGAGCAACGACAACCCTTCAGGCGAACACTAAGGTCAATCACAAGTAAGAATTCAAGCAAAAAACAACAAACAAAATGCAGATCTTCAAAGTTATCAAACCTTCTCTTCGTGGATATTCGGACAATATATGGAGCAGAAAATGCCGAGTCAGTCACTTAGGGAGCAGAGAAGGAGCTGGCTAGCTCAAAAATAATAGAACTAAGTGAAGAAACGAAGAAGGATCATCACGAAAATCTGAAGAAGAAACTGAGAAATGAAGAGCAATCGTCCTTGTCTCCCGTTAATACCTAGAAATAGAAGTTGCATTAGTAGAACGCGTCTTCAAGACTTTTTTTAAAAAAAATAAAATGTTGAAGACGCACTTAGCAAATGCGTCTTCGGGTTTCTGTAAAAATAATAATTGGAAACGCAGAAAAAGATGAAGACGAAGTTGAAGACGGAATTAAAAAAAGAAAAATATGAAGACACATTTAACAAATGCGTCTTCTGCACTCGAAAATTTAAAAAAATTAAAAGGTTGAGTACGCATTCAGAGAATGTGCCATCACCATTTGCATCCAACATCTGACACTGTAGCACCATTCATAGAAAATTTTCACTTGGAGCCCCTCATTAACCTTTGTACAACTTACTCAAGCAACGTAATTTCTAGTATCATTTTAGGCTTTGTTTCCCAATGCAAAAGGTTCCCCCTATGCAAAATTCCCCACCCCCCGAAACAATTTGGAAAAAAGTGCGATTTCAATCATTTTTGTTTGACAACCTGATTGATTTGTTCATTTTTACTTGAAAAGTGGCATATGTATATTTTGCTCGTGCCAAGATGTCTGATGTTCATCCGATTTCCACTCCATTTGTGCCCCGTTCTCAGTTCAACAACACCACTAGCCATTCATTCCAGAATCTGAAACTCTATCGTTATCTGGTCAGGGCTCTCCGGTATCTGACTATTACTCATCCAGATTTGGCTTTTGTGGTCAGCACCGTTAGTTAGTATTCAGGACCCTCGTGATGATCATTTTGCTGCAGTTACTCGAATTCTCCAATATGTTCGAGGCACTTTGCATTTTGGTCTCTCTTTTCGCTCTGCTAGCTCTCCCAAGGTGTTGGGCTATTCCGATGTTGATTGGGCCTGCTGTATTGAGACCCGACGTTCCACTTTTGGCTATGTTGTCTTTTTTGGCGAAAACTTTGTTTCCTAGAGTGCCAAAAAGCAGTCCACTATTTCTCGTTCCAGCACCGAGTCTAAGAATCGTGCTCTCGCCAACACGGCTTTAGAGGTTGTCTGCCTGACTCATCTTCTGTGAGATTTTCGTGTTCCTCTTTCTGGTTCTCCACTTCTGTTATGCAATAAAAGCACTCCCTCCGTTCCAGCTCAAATTGCACATAATATTTTTCACGCTCATCAAGAAACTTGTCTAACTGTTAATATGTTTAACTAAGTAAAATAATGGCAAATTAAAAGTTACTTTTGAGAAACTATTTGTTATGAAAAATCCAACAATATCATATACGATAATATTATTGTGTATATATATATATCTATTCAAATATGTGGTCGAAGTTGGACAGTGAATAGTGACATAAAGTGAAGTGTGCAGTTTGAACTGAGACGGAGGGAGTAGTGTGAATTTTTGGCTCAGAATCCAGTTGCTCCCAAGCGGGCGAATCACATTGACATCAAGTATCATTTTGTAAGGGAGTTAGTTGGGGCTAGCAAGTTGCACGTTGCTTATGTTTCCAATACGTTCCAAATTGCAAATATCTTCACCAAGGGTCTCTCTAGTCATCTATTTGAGTTTTTCACGTCCAAACTTTATTTCTTTGACCATCCGACGCTTCGATTTAGGGGGGTAGACTTAGTCAAATAGAGGACTAGGGTTTGTTAGAGTTAGAATTGTAGTTACCTTACGACTCTCTAACATATTCTTCTATTTATTCTCATGAATTAATAACAAACTGATTACCGAAAATCACTCTTTCAACTTTCTTAAACCAATTTTAACCTGTTAGCAATCTTTAAAACAATAGCCTTTTCAACATAGGCTAATTGTGACATGCCGGTTGACCGTTGTAGTGTAATTTCAATTAAATAACATTGCAATTGTGCTATTTCAATGGTAATTAATTGGTTAAAATAAGTTCAAAGGGCAATAGTGTAGAGGATTGGGACATTAAAAGCAGTGAAATTGGGCATTGCACCGTGGTCTTGAACCACTGTTAGCATCACCGTGCAACGGACTGCTGTTCCGCCTTCAGTTTAGTACTTCAGACGTTACTTCCGACTTCGGAATTAGCCTCGAAAATTAATTTATTTTTTATTTTTAAAATATCCATATATTATTTTCATATTAATAAAAATATTTTTTATTTATCAACAAATACTAAATACTCAGTAAACAATTTTTTTAAAAATTTTTGTTTGTTAAAAATAAAATAAAATATTTAATAAATACGACCACTTATTATAAATCGTGTACCGCATGGGTGTTATCTAGTCTATTATAATGTCATGCACTTTTTAAGTAATTGTTAGGAAAAAGAGGAAGAGAGAAGAGAACTATAATTTTCACTAAAAATAAGTAGATAATGTTTTGTGTCAGGCCAATTAACGGTTAGATCAATCATAACAAATATCAATCCATTAACATTTAAGGTAGATTATAATCAGGAAAATATACAAATATAACCCTGAGATAATTTTTAGTGCAAATATAACCCAAACTACTTAACGAAAGTGCAAATATAACCTTATGGTGACATTTCCAGCGTTGACTAGAGTTTTTGGTAGTTGACCTTATTTGAAATGACAAAAAAGTCCTTGGGCCAAATGTTGAATCTGAATGGACAATTATGTCCTTTCCTCTTCCACCCCCACCACCGTACTCAGCGCCGCCACTTCGTCCTCTATCTCCTCTTCGACGACCTTGGTAAATGGGTCCTTCTTTGACCAGAATTTTGCCATGCCAGATGACGATGACAATGATGAAAGCAACGACTCCGAGAATGATAGCGTTCTCTCTCCTCTAGCGAGCCCAGCAGCCTGAGAAGCAGCGCCACCGCGAGTTGACGTTAGCATCGACAATATGTCATTAGCTTCAATGTCAAACCTCACAGGACTGTTGAGATACCAGACCCACCGGCGCTTAAATCATCCAATCCTCCGCAAGCGGGCTAGCCTCGCTTACTCCCTAACCCCGTCTCCACCATAGCCCCGCCACTCCAAATCTCCTCCGCCCGAGTTGGGTGGCGATTTGAATTCAAAGGCTACGTCCACCACAAACTTCACCACTGCCGCTCAATTCATCCTAGCACCACCCTAAATCTCTAACTCTGTTGGCGCCGAAGATTCCAACACAGCTCCATCCCAGCCCTCCACTGAAACCCTAGCCCCACATCACCTCCGCGATCATCGACCACCATTTTCGACGCCGCTCAGCTAAGCGCCGAAAAATATAGACCAACCACCCCGCTCTCCCCGCTCAACAATCTTCTTCGCGTTGCCGTTCACCAGGAACCCGCCTCCACCACACCTCCGCCGCCACCACTAGTTTCAACTCGTGCCACCGTTAGAGCGCCAGAGCCGGAGTGGAAGAAAAGAATTGAAATTTTCTCTTTCAGTGGAAGAATAGAAAATGAAGAGTCACGCAAAAGGAGAAGGAGAGAAATGTAGAAGGAGAAGGAGAGGAGGGGTATAATAGTAACTTCACTATTTTTCATTTTTTATAAAAAATTATAGGGGTAAAATTGACTTTTCATCTAACTCTGGCCTCAAACTGCTGGAAAAGGTTATATTTGCACATAAACCAACAATCTAAGGTTATATTTGCACTTTCAATTATCACAGGGTTATATGTGCATTTTCGTGAATTATGTAGGGTTATATGTTCACTTCGCTCTTATAATTATTCATATTTTAAGATATACTCCCTCCGTCCCAGGTTAAAACTGCACACTTCACTTCATGTCACTATTCACAGTCCAACTTTGATCGCATATTTGAGTAGATATATAAGCAATGATATTATCCTATGTGATATTGTTGGATTCGTCATAACAACTAGTTTCTCAAAAGTAATTTTTTATCATTATTATACGTAGTTAAATATATTAACGGTTAGACAAGTTTCTTGATGAATGTGAAAAATATTTCGTGCAATTTAACTTGGGATGGAGGGAGTATTTTAAAAGGCTTTCATAATTAAGAAAATCTCATTGTAATAATTGAAAATATATTACCTCCGTTTCGTTGGATGTGGCACCATAGATTTAGGTGCTTGGATTTAGGTGAATGAAATGTGTGGATGAAATTGAATTTAGAAATGATAAAGTAAAATGAGTGGATGAAATTTAATGAATCTTTCCATAAAAGGAAAGTGAGTTAAATTCACAAAAACAACCAAAAAATAAAAGTGTGCTACATCTAATGAAACGGGGAGAGTACATCAAATCTAGGGGTGTTCAAATTGCCAGACTCGACCCGACCCTTTTTGACCCGATCCATATGGGTCGGGTTGGGTCAATGTCCCGTTTGGGTCGGGTTAAAATGGGCCGGGTCAGATTTTTACCCAAATCGGCATGTTTTGACCCTTTTGCAATTTTACCATATTTTCTTTAAAAAAATCATAAAAAAGAATTAGTTTAATACAACTTACCCACCAATAATTTAATTCATAAACAAGTATAACATTTTAATTTTTTTATAAATCTAAAATTAATTTTGCAAATATACTATTAATTATAAATAATATATTTATTAATATATGAAATACATATTCATAATTATATAAATAAATTTTAGTAAAATTATATTTTTTATATGAAATATTAAAAGTATTCAAACTAAGTAAAATGAAAATAATTGTATTTTCTTTATTAAGTGAATAATATATAATTAAATATAATATAATATTTTTATTTTAAATTATATGAAAATAAATCATAATTTTATTTAAATATTATTATATTTAAAAACAATGTATTTTATTTAAATAAATTATAAAAAAGTTACTTTTTATATGATTTTGGTCGAATTGGATCGACCCATGACCCAGTCTGACCCGACCCGACCCTAAACCGTGAGAATTTTGACCCGACCCATTTATCCTAAAATTTTGGGTCAATTTGGACCGGAACAGCCGACCCGTGAACACCCCTCAAATAATCCATCCAATAAGCTCATTAGTTATTAATTTTTAAATAATCCATTTAATTTAAAATAAAAACTTTGTGAAATACTAAGTATTAGGCTGTCTTTAAAAAAATCTTTTAAAATATCATGTCAAATCATGTTTTCTTTACGTAGTCACACAAAAACTCCCTCTTTATTTTCCAAGATTTAACCGGGTGAAAAATATATGGACCTCCGAAAGCGTTAGCTTGTCCAGGCTCCAGCAACTATAGAGTTAGGTTAGAGTCTGTACGAGAAATGTCAGATAATCTTCTGTGCAAAAACGAACATATTCCATGGCGGGAATCCGTTGCTTCTTACCATCACAAAGCATTCAGCTTGCCAGCGTAGACTGTGTAGTACGTATATATCTAAACTTTTATTTTTCAAAAGCAGTGTGATTTTACCTTTACCATTTTGAATGATTTAGCTTGTACAGAGATTTCATGGTGTGAAATGCTGCTCCGATAGTAGGCAAAGAAAATCATCCCGGACCCCAAAATTGTTGAAATTTGCTGTTAGTGGAGTTACTGAACTCATAAGGCTCCTCTCTCCAGCTGTTCAAGATAGGTAACATACAGTCTAATTCGAGTTTCATCAGATGTCCTAGGAATTGAATTCACTGTTTCTTAATATTGTTGTTGAATTCAGAACGGATAAGGTTAATAGAAGGATGGATGACGTTAAGGTTTCCGACATCGATGACATCCTAATGGTTATCAAGTCTGACTATGAGAAAGCTTATTTCGTAACAGGTGCTAGCTTATGCCTCTTTTCATTTACCATAAACTAGTATGTGCTTAATTTGGTCATTTTAGTGATGAAAAATAAAAGACAAGAAAAGAGAATTCAGATGAAGGAAGTAAGAAAAATGATCCTGACATGTGGTCACATGCTTCAAAGGATTTATAGCCCAAAATGGCATATTACCTAGTTGGTTTTGTGTTGTACCCTTCAATGAATTTGTCAGAGATGAAGAGTTCGAGAAGCTATACATGTCATAATTCCAGTCTCCTACTTCTCATTGATTTGTTGTTGAGGAATTGCGTGTCATGTCTGTGCAATTTCTTTTATGCCAAACCATTATACATTTCATCATTGAAAAATAATTTTGCTGAGTAGTTGGTCTGGAGAAATAATTTGGAAAGCTATCTTGTGCTTAGGTTTTACTAGTGAAGGATAATCTTTCTGATATGATTTGTTTGTTAAATTCCAC
>JAULKM010000008.1:10008447-10020437 GCA_032355605.1 Rubia tinctorum
TAGCAATCTTGCAACAAAAATATCACAAAAGAGATGTTAAATGCTTCGGAAAACACATGCATTTGACGTCTCATCAACACACCCGCTCCGCCCAAGCACATATATGATTCCGCGTTGAGCATCGGGAAAGACCTTCAACTGTTGAAGGTTTTCCTTTGCAGTAACCAAGGACCTGATGACATTGAATATTTTATAAGTATAATTCGATTCCACTTGGTGGTGATAGAGCTATCATCTCAGTTTGCTGAAGGATGATGCATTGGAGAAGTCCTATTCCAAAACGTCTCTCCCAAGTACTGATGAAATCTGCTGCTGAAAATTCACACAGTGACAAATGCTCGCTCTTTGTCTGCAACAAGTGAATCTTTTGGTGATGAATGCCTGCGCAGTATGGACGTCCCCGGATGAGACAGCATATGGAATTTCTGCATCGAATGCCAGTATGGCATCTTCACAAGAAACCCCTCCCCTGTCGCTGTCGACCATCCAGTAAAGAACATTGTCCAGGATCACATGGGGAACTAAATGATTCATATGGCGCCTGGGACGGTACCTGTGCACCCTGCTGGGGACAATATTTCTCCAGCAAGAACTATTGGTTTTGAGGGTGGATTGTAGATTCTGCAGCTTGAACTCGATGGTGACAGGGCTGAAACGTTCCCTCTGACCCCAGAGAACACATATTTCCTGCAGTTTTGGATGCAAAAAATAGCGTAAACCTGGCCGCACAACTCAACATCTTCTTGCTCAACCATCAGCTTCACCTTCTCCCTAGTGAGAGGGTTTAGGTGTTTTAGATCATCGCCGGGGAACAAAGTTTTGCGGTGGCAGAGACGACGAATTTAAACGAGTTTTTCGACAGTGAAATGAAAGTCAATGGATCGAGAGCTTCAGAATGGAAGTAAGAAATGAGGACAGGCTGCGTATAAGACTCCGACGTGGCCATTCTAAGCGGCGAACGAGACAACGACGACCGGTTTGGGGTTGGGCGACAGATTGGGTTGGGTGGCGGTTCAATCGGGTCAATGTTTTACTCTTATAATTTGATGTAATGTTGATTCAGTGTTTTACCATTTTCATTTGATGTTATAAAATTTAGGGCAAAATACATTTATAACCCTAAATTTAAACTGAAAGTGCCAATATAACTCTGCAATATCAGAAAGTACCAATTTAACCCTAACTAATTATTGTATGTGTCAATCTAACCTAAATTTCAAAAAATTTGTGCCAATATAGCCAAAATCCTCAATTTCGGCGTTGACCCATGAAATTCAAGCAATGACAAGAAATGAAATCACGGAAATACCCCTTTGACCAAAGAAGAAAAATTGATGGCGAAAAACCCACCACAGAAACCTACCCCCCGCTCTCCTTCCTCTCTTCTCACACGCCACCAGCGTCGCTCAGCCCACGGTCACCCTACCACCCAGCGCCGATATTCTCCTCCCTCTCCCAGCTCACCACCTGCGCCGCTCAGCCCACAACCACCTCGCTCAGTCCTCTCCCCGCATAGTCCACAACCACCCTGTAACCCAGTGCCGCTTTCCTCCTATCTCTCCCGGCTGGCCACCAGCGCCGCTCAACCCACAACCACCCTGCCATCCCAGCACCACTCTTCTCCTCCATCTCCCGGATCTCCACCAACGTCGCTCAACCTACAACCACCTTGCCCACATCCACTCCGCTCAGTCCATAACTACACCCTGCTACCCAACACTGCTCTCCTCCTCTCACTCCCACGGCTGCCCACCAGCGCTCAACCCACAGCTACCCCAGCGCCGCTATAGGAAGGTGCATATTCACCTCCACCTCAAGGTCTCCATGCAGAAAAGCATTGTGAACATTCATTTGGTGAAATTCCTGACCCTTAATGACAACAACAGAAAGAAATATGTGAGATGAACTCATATTAGTAGCAAGAGCAAATGTTATTGTAAAACTAGTCTCCTCAATCTGACGATTTCCAAGAACAACCAGACATGCTTTGTATCACTTGACTGAACCATCATACTTTTAATTAGTATGAAAAACCCACTTACAACCTATAGCAGACTTACCAAGTTGGAGATGATAGATCCAAGTTTTATTTTACTCAAGTGGATCAATTTCATTGGTCACCGATGCTTGCCAATGCGCGAAAACGGAGATGCCTCATCGTAAGAAGTGAGATTTGTACTAGAATTCACTACACTCTAAAATTTAGAATGCAAAATCAAAAATTTATCACAGGAAACATAATCAGTTATAGGGTAAGGAATACCTGAACACACTAACGTAGACGCAATAGATGAAGAAACAATTGGAAGGGTATTATTTCATGTGGGAAAACAAACGTAATATTTCAAGTAAGCTGGCGGATGACGATCGAGCATGCGAACTCTGTTGAGGACGATCAGGCGTCGACATAGACTCGGGTTCAGAAGCCATCTTGTCCGCTCTCCTGCCTCTGCCTCTGCCTACGCTCTACCACCCTCTCCCTCCGCCTACGCTCTCCCACCCAGCGCTGGTGGTATCCTCCCCTCCGTCGCGTCACTTAACTGCATCGTCTCCTCTGTCCGCCGGGCATCGTCTCCTTTTTCTGTCGGGTCGCGTAGCCACGTCCGCCATGTTGCGTCCATCCGCCGCGCCGCCTTCGATCTGGTTTTTTGCTTTTTGTCAGATAAGGGGTCATATTTTTTTTCTCAGATCTAGTTCTTTTTAGTTTTGGTTAGATATGGTTCTTTTGCTTGATGCCGGAAACTTAAGTATTTGGCAGCTTTTTTTGGGACCCTAGAAATAGATTTTAAATTTGGAGGTTTTTGAACCGCCTTTGATCGATTCGATCAAAGGCAAGACCAGAGCCTGCAGATGTTGGATTCTTATCTCATCCCCACCAAACTCGATAGCAAGCGAGTTATTTATTTACATGTGTAGGCACACGTATTTCTTGGCATTCCATGAAGGAAGCAATGGTTGCTACTTCTTCCAACCATGGTGAAATATTGGCGATTCATGAAACCAATCAGGAATGTGTTTAGTTAAGATCTGTAATTCACCATATTCAAGGAACTTGTGGTTTGAAATTGGACAAGACAGATCCACCATTTTATTCGAAGACAATGTTGCTTGTATTGTTCAACTGAAGAAAAGATTCATCAAAGGAGATGGAACGAAACATATTTCACCAAAGTTCTTCTTCACTCACGACCTACAAAAGAATGGTGAATTTTGTGTTCAACAAATTCGTTCTAGTGACAATGTGGCTGATCTCTTCACCAAATCTCTACTGATGTCAACATTTGAAAAACGGGTGCACATGATTGGAATGCAAAGATTGAGAAATATTAAATGATGTGTTCAAGAGGAGGGGCTATACACGGTACTCTTTTTCTCTTAGCCATGATTTTTCCCACTAAATTTTCCTGGACAGGGTTTTAACGAGGTTATTGTACTCCAATGGAAAATGTATCATTTTCCTTCACTAATTTTTTTTCCACACTGAAATTTTCTAATAAGGTTTTGGTGAGGCATTATTCCAAGAATTAACATCCAAGGGGGAGTTCAATGAACCATTAAAAACGTCGTAAATAAATGTTCAATAAAAATACATATTAAAGATGAGAGTTAATTAAGAAAGTAAACACCCATTTTACTTGAATGCATATGTTGAGAAGAGAGCACTAAGCATACAACACATTGAACTCTCACACTGTAAATAGGATTCACTCCTTTGTATTTTGACAATCGAATGGAAGCAATATACAGTGCACTCCCGTTCTTCTCTCTGATCATTTCCACTCATATTGTTCATATTTATACTTCTTAATATTTTCCGGCAAATATACTATACATACTCGTATTTCATTTACAAGTTGTGATAAATAAATAATTTATAACAGCTCAAATTTATTTTATTATTTGGATAAAGCAAGTCCGAGTCCTGAGCTACCATGCACTAAAATCAGAGAATGCAGAAGAGTGAGCAGCATTTGTGCACACACAGTCACACACTAACACTCACTTGTTTTCAGCATCAGCCAGCTTAAAAAAAGATTTCATGGACCATGGATTGACATTTTCCTTCCAAATGTACTCTCCGCATGCAGCCCGGGCTCTTCGGTGTTGATCCTGGATCATGTCAGGCGAGAGTCCCCATTTCTCCAAGGTTTGATCATCGTGTTGAATGGCCAGACTGTACTCGCCGCCCGATGATCCCAGCTCCAGAACTCTGAGCTCCCCGTTTTCCATGTACTTCATGGATTCGTACTGTTCCGGTGTCCACTTAAACCACTTCATGAGAAAAGCCAGAGTTGATAGCCCATGTAGTACTACCACAATGTTCAACTCATCACATGGCTCGTCGGAAAGCTTCTTCACTTCTATCTCCCTCCATAAGGACTCCACAAAACCTACACGTAAATAATATTTTTCAAATCATCACAATGTACTAGTTCTTTCAGAAGTCCTATTTGAATGTTAGGTGTTTTTAACTCTAAAGGCTAAATTCTCACATAAATTTCTAAATTCGATTGAAATTGATTTTAGTTGACTCGAAACCCAACTAAAATACAACTGAACCAACCATCACCAAAACATATCTTCACCCAAAAAAGCACTACTCTATCAGAATTTGACCAGCCCAGCCCAAATTACCCACATATTTTATGACATTATTTTATATCAAAATTTGATCGATATTTGAATATATATATATATATATATATATATATATAATATCATCGTGTGTGATATTATTGAATTCGTCACAACAAGTAGTTTCTAAAAACTAAATTTTATTTGCCTTTATTATACGTATATAAACATATTAATGGTCGAACACGTGTGTCAAACAATGTGCAATGATTGAGAGGTAATTTGGATTGCCACGGATAGTACTAAATATGATTCCCATTACACTTTCCGGTAAATTAATCACTTAATCAGTCAATTGAACATAAAAAACTCAGGTAAAATGCTTTGATAACCTACAATTTTTCGATAAGTTCAAATATAATCTTTAGTTTTTCATAAGTGCTAATATAATCCCTGATCAGCAATGACTCAGAAATTGACAACTCTTTTATCGGAGACCGCGTCAACTGGTCAAATTCCGACATTGATTAGACTGAAAATAGCCAAAATCCCCTGCTCTATTTTCAATTGAATTTCAAACTATTTTACCCCCTAAAGTGGGCCCCACTATTAGGGATGGGCAAAAAATCTAAAAATAAAAAACCGAACCGAAAACCGAAATATCCAATGAATAACCCGAACCAAATTTATTATACGGTTTTTGAATATTCTAATTGAATAGACCGAATTCTGAATATGGTTTTTGGATCGGTTTGGATAACCCAAACCAAAACCCAAACCGAATTGTAATCAATAAATTATATATATAATAAGTAAATGAGAAAAATGTGTTTTTAACCCTATGTTTTGGGTGAAGGTGCAGAAATGACCTTGTAAAATATGAAAGTGCAAAATTAACCTTGGAAATCGTTGACTAAAATGTCAACGGTAGACATGGTCGAAAATGGTTGAAATGTCCGTTTTACTCTTTTGTTAAACTTATTAAAAACAAAAAATGTAAAAGATATTAATGCCCATGATTTTTAACCAAAAAAAACAAGAATTCTGAGCTCTTCTCATTTCTTCGACGGGGAGCAAATTATTCGACGGTGGAGGAGAAAAGCTTCACTGGAGGCGGCGGAATGGCGGGGCGACAATGGCAATTGGATTGAGAAATTGCCGGAGGAACGATTAGTGGCGACGAGAGAGGAGGATCGTTGGGTGGCGTTTGGAGAGGATGAGCGATGGGTGGCGACGGGAGAGGATGAGCGATGGGTGGCGACAGGAGAGGATAAGCGATGGGTTGCGATGGGAGAGGAAGAGCGATGATTGGTGACGGTTGGCTGGAGACGGAGTTAGGGGCAAGGTCGAGGGTTAGCGGCGGTGTTGATCGGTGAAGCTCTCGGCGAAGGGGGTGGATGGCAGGGATAGGGCTTGGATGGAGGTGGTGGGCGGCGCAACACGCGGGGCTAGGGTTTCCCGTGGTGACGGGGGGTGGGCAATGAAGGTGGTTAAGCTCTCCATGGCGATTAGTTTCTTATGGTTTCCCGGTAGCGGTGAACCTCTCAGCGACGAAGGGGGTGGGCGACAGGGTTGGGAGACGCAGGTGACGGGTGGGTGGTGGGGTAGGTCTTAGGGCGGAGGTGGTAAGCAGTGGAGCTGGCGGGGCTATGGTTTCTAAGCAACGGGGTGACGACGGGTTTTAAGGCGGAGGTGGTTCTGGGCGACGGGCTTTAGGCGGGGAAGTGGTGGATTTAGGCGAATCTAGGGTTTCAGGGGGAGTTGGATTTGATCCGGTGACGGCGGCGGAGGCGGAGGCAGTGGCAGATGGTGGTCATGGTGTGTTTGGAGAAGATGAAAGAGAAGAAGAAGAAGAAGTAGGGGGGCATAATAGTCATTTCAATTGTAGTTTTAACACCAGGGTAATATGTCTTTTCATTATTAGTCAATGACAGATTTATATCGGTCAACGCTGGAAATCGACCACAGGGTTAAAATTGAACATTTTGACAATCTTATAGGGTTACTTCTGCACTTTCGGATTTTACAAGGCCATTCTTGCACTTTCTCAATCTTATAGGGTAATTTTTGCACTTTTCCCTAATGAAATTTTAAAAAAAATTAAATTTATAAATAAATTTTAGCTGGAGGACCAATCTTTAAATTTTAAAAATTATCCCCAAACTCTAAACTCTAAGTAAGTTTGGGGAAATAAGTAAATAACACAAATTACCCTAAGTAAGTTTGTGGAGTGTTTAAAAGTGAATTTGAATGTGGAGAGCTTGAAAACTTGAAAAATGTGAAGGATTTAAAGATGAATATTAAAACGAACTATTTTTCTTTAATTTTAAATGTAATGCTAAAATTGTTATGGTTTAATTTGCATTGTACTTGTTTGATTTTTATTTTGAAAACTTGATTTGATGATGTAGAAATTAGATTGCATATTTTTAAATAATTTTAAATTAAGTTATATAATTGAAGTAATTATTTTTAAAAAAATTAAAATCAATTCGGTTTGTTTATTTTGAATTCGGTTTCAAACCGAAACCGAATTTCAAATTCGGTTAGGATAATTCGGGCTGGTTTCGATTTTGGGTTTTTTAGAGGCAAAACCAAATAACTTAAACCGATTAAATCGAAAATCGATTAAACCGAACCGACGTCCACCCCTATCCATCGTTAGAACATAAACAAAAATTTCATGATTATATCAACACTTAATTTGAGATACCGGGTGAATGTCGGATAAGAGCATTATGATTATGATATGATCTTTAATTAAATTTGAATTGGAGATGTTTAAGTATCCATTAACTACTTTTTGCCAGAAATTTTATCACAGTTGAAAGTTCCTAGAGAATTTGAGAGGCACTAACACTTTAAATTTTTGAGTTTAAAAAAAAGATACATATGTATGAGGAATTGGATAAGGAATTTGCTCCATTTTAAATTATCAGAAAAATGCACACTGAGATTTAAAAAAAAATGAAAAGTGTAAGCTAAGTTTGTCTTCTTTCAACCTGTCCTTTGGACTGATAAAGAAAAGATTATCATGACCTCTATGCAAGAATGACACCCATACATGTCGCCTTTCAAACTAACCCAGTTGGCCACTTGTCTTAAAAATACAAGTCCACCATATACGTTCGGTCAAGGTAAGGAAATTTTATCTCCAGTTTATGCCGGGAACAAGAAAAGAGTTGCAAGAACGTGAAAATTAAGGTACCTGAAACTCGGTCATAAACATCCGCCCCGGATTCTCCTACAGGAAATCGGAAAAAGAAGCCCCCATATCTTTCTCTAGCCTTGAACAGCTCCTCGCTGTCCTTTTCCTCCACGAAATTCCCACTGCTCTGTTCCCTGAGCCGGCAGTCCTCTCGAACTCCGAGAACTCGATCACCGGGAAATGCCCGTAGAATCTGCTCCAAAGTTGACCTCGCCCTCTGGTAAGGAGACACGTAGAAGTAGGTATACCATTTGTCTGATTTCCCGTGGTCGGAAATCACATCCACAAGGTTGAGCCCAGCTTCTCTGGCCTGCTCCATGCCACGTGCCGTTAACGGGATTTTGTGGTCGGGTGTAGTCTTCATGACATTTACATCGGTGTTGCCTGTGCTCTCGCCGTGGCGTACTAGGATGATGCGCTTCGGTCTTCGGATCATCATCTCGGACGCATTCATGTTTCTGAATACTGTGCAAATAAATGATGTATGTGCAATGATGTACAAGTATATATGATGAAATCTTGCTAGCACTCTAGCAGTCCGGATTGACTCTCTTTGTGGAGGTAGTTGAAATATATGGAATGGTGTTTGTGGTGGGCGGAGGTGGGAAGGTTCGAGGAAATTAGTTGCGGGTGTATAAAAATTGCTTTCTAAATATAAAGGAAAGGACAGAGGAACCTTATCTTTATAGTCTACCGGTTGTCATTCCAAAAATATATTAAACGTGTGGAAATCTCAATGATTGTATTCTTAGAGAGTGAACCCTTTTAAACTCCAACAACAACTCAATCACTAATTACATTCACCAAGCGAAGTGCCACATTGTCTGAAGCATAAAGTTTGGACTTGAAGAACTCAAATAAGGGACGAGAGCCTTTTTGTGAAAATATCCGCCAACTGAAGAGATTATGACGTGACTAACTCTGAGCTTGCTTGTAGCAACCAATTCCCTGATGAAGTGATAATGTCGATGTGCTTTGTAGCTATGCTCGTTTAGAGCTACCAGATTTCGAGCCAAGAAAATTATACCGTTGTTGTCCTAGAGTAGTAATGGCGATCCAACCAATGGGAAACGGAGATCACGAAGCAAATGAGAGAGCCAAACCACCTCAGCAACATTGTTGGCGAATGCTCGATATTCAAACTTTGAACTCGAATGAGAGAGTGTGAGCTTCTTCTTGGCACTCCGGGAAACAAAGTTGCCACACAAGAAAGCGCATAAACGTAGGTCAAACGTCAATTTTCCAAGCAGTGGGCCTAATCAACATCGGAATAACCCACGACCTCAGAATAGCAATCAACAAAGGTAAACCTGTGATGAAGAGTACCAGACACATAACGAAGAGTGCGTTTGACAGCAGCAAAGTGGTATTCACGAGGATCCTGAAGGTACTTGATTACCGAATTGATCGCAAAAGCTAAGTCAGGTCGTGTGATAATTAAGTACTGAAGAGGACGACTAATTAAGGAGCGATGGAGAGTCAGATTCCCTACCGGATCACTGGTACTGTTATGGAGCTAAGACAGCGGAACAAAAGGAGTGGACACAGGAGCAACATCGCTCATTCCAACACGACGAAGAATGTCGGGAGCATACTCAGTCTGCCCCTAAAACATACAAGAGAAAGTGGCACGACCTCTAACCCAAGAAAGTAGCTCAAGGAACCCAAATCCTTGATCGAGAACTCACGATCAGTCCGAGCAATAAACTGTCGAATGGCCACAACATTATTTCCTATTAAGATAATGTCATTCAGATAGACAAGTGGATATAGCAGTGTAGAACCCCGGGAGAAGACAAATAGGGACGAATATGCCCCAAAGATAAGTGTTGAATATGTAGAACCAAGCTGGAGGAGACTTAACATTTCGAAGACAACATACATGATCTGGTCGAGTAGGGTCCATGTAGCTGACAAGCTGATCCATGTAAACAGGAGTGTCAAGAACACCATAAAAACATTCTTGACGTCAAATTTTGTGTCCAATAAACTACGTTTCCCACCGCCTCACCGAAAGAGTCAAAATAACTCCAACTCTACAAAACCCTTTATTTTTTACTCGAACAAATCGAATCGAAACACAAACCAACATTGTGGTGCAATCTTCTACTCCTGAATCTCTTCTCGTTCTTCTCAATTTGTAAGTTCAAATATTTCATAATCTGTGTTTTTTCTATGTCTTATGCTCTGTTAATGCCTGTGTTCGTTTAATTGATGTTCTATATTTCGTTTGGCAAAAATGCTTTGTTTTTCTCATCAAACCCACATAGATGATAGGTCCCCTATTTTTTCTATTGATGCTTAGTTTCACAGCAAAGATGCGCTAAATTATATGTACTCGTTTGGAATATTGTTTGGCACATAGTGGTCTGGTCCCATTAGTCCATTACTTTACTCCAAACCCATATATTGTTTGTTCGTACTCATTTGGCAATGGGCATACAGTAGTGTAGGATCTAATCATTTTTAAAATATTAGCTTAATCAGCTGAATATGGCATCCAAAAGCTTGAAGAGTGTGAAGACGTTAGTTTAATATTGATTAGTTAATATTATATTTTCTACTTTGTTTTTATTTTTTAACATATGTATTATTTTTTAAATTTTGTATGATAGATTATGGAATCATAAAATCAAAGTGGAATTGTTTATTTTTCAGTACCAACGGAATTGATTCTAATCCCACTTTTTGGGAATATGTGTCCAAGATAGAAAAAGTAGAAATCGGGAGGAACTTGGACATTTCAGTGTAATTTTTGTAATGAAACTCAATTTGCAAGTTATTCTAGGGCAAGGGCACATTTACTTCGATTACCTAGACATGACATCTCTGCTTGTAAGAAAGTGAGTGCTAAAGATGTGGCAGAATTTTGGAGGCTGGAAGATCAGTTTGAAAGCAAAAGGAAAGATTTGGCACCTAAAGACGTTTCTTTGCCAGTTGTTTCTTCTCAATCCGCAATAGATTCTTCCACCAAGAAAAGAAGAATGAAGATATCTCCGACTACTAAACCACTGGATATTTCTTCTCAAGCTCAATTGGATCAAGAAATCACAAGAATGTTTTACACTTGTGGCAAGGAATTCATATTACTTGAGGTCCTATACTTTAACTGCTAGCCATAATATAGCTGGATATGTGACTCTTGATCATAATAAGTCACAGACTACATTGTTTCGACAAGAAAAAAGTCACGTTGAGAGGTTAATGTAACCATAAAAAAGAACTTGGAGAGAGATGAGGGTGAGGTGATAAATGTGAGTGATGGTTGGAGTGATCCAACAAGAAGGCCACTAATTAATTTCATGGCTATTTGTGGAAAAGGTCTTATGTTTCTGAAAGCTACAAATTTATTTGGTCAATATAAGGATACATTTTTCATTGAAGATTAGATGAAGGAAGTGATTCTTGAGGCGTGTCATAAAAAGGTGGTGCAGATTATCACGGATAATGCAGCTAATTGTAAAAGGTATTATGAGATTATTGAGAGCATGTATCCTCACATTTAATGGATACCATGAGTTGTCCATAAACTGAATCTTGCTTTGAAGAATATTTGTGCTCCAAAAAATACAAGAGGCAGCGAGGAAGCTTTTGAACTGTGCAAGTGGATTACTGAAGTTTATGAAGACGATGAACAAATTAAGAACTTCATTATGAACTTTATTACGAACCACAACATGAGGTTGACCTATTTTAATAGGTTTTCTTCTCTTAAATTTCTTTAGTTGCTGATACTCGTTTTGCCACAGTTATTGTGGTGCCTAAGAGGTTTAAACTTATTAGGCGGGGTCTTCAATAAGCAATGGTTATAAGTGATATGGAGAGGATGATATGTAAAAACAAAATTTTGTAAATGATAGACTTGTGGATGATGATTGTGGGATAAGGTGGATTATATCATTAATTTCACAAGACCTATCTATTATATGATTAGATTTTGTGACACTGATAGACCATGTCTTCACCTGGTGTATAAGATGTGAGACCTAATGAGAGAAGGTGGAGGAGGAGATTGACAAAAAGGGAACTCTTCCATTTCAGGATGTTGTTATTGATATCCTTATGTCTCGTTGGACCAAGAGCTATAAATATACTTGCACTCATCAGATGAGCCTCTTATTGATGCGTATTTTTATACCGTGATTTTGGGATTTTTTATACTCATTTTGGTGGACTTTTAGGCTTTGAAGACTCTATTTTGCCTTGA
>JAULKM010000008.1:10068519-10080906 GCA_032355605.1 Rubia tinctorum
ATATTGCATGTTAAAAATAAACATACACGTGAGTGAATACGTGTCTATATTATAGATACGTGTATAACTAATACGCCTTACACATTCCATTTGGTGGCATGTTGAAAAAAAATATATTGCAACAATTATATAATACATGTTTTAGATTTACTCTACCCTCATCCTACCAGCCAAACATAGACCAAGCATAGAAATGGTAGCGATGGAATCAGGAGATTTGTGTGGTGTAGACCGTATTAGCAATTCACCTGAATCCCTCATTTTCAAGCCAAAGTCATTATGGCCTTTATTATTATTTTTCACAATGTTTTTAAATTTTTTACATATACAATTAATTTCACTGTCTCATTGCAACAAATTTTAACTATAACATAACATTTTATAAATTTTAACTACATTCTAGTTTTATAAATTTACCTTTTCTTTCTTCCACAAGCCAAATTACCGGTTCGGTTGAATACATTTATATATGTTTCTTCCAGCATTCTAATAAAGTACCAGTAAGGTTTCTTCCTCTGTTTTTGATGAAAATTAAATAATTATATCATTCAAAATTTATAGTCAAAAACATAATTGAACTAGTATATTCTGAAAAACTTACTGAGATTATTTTAGAAAGTTTAAAACTAACTGAATCATCTGAAAGTTGACAGGAGGAGTTACGCATTAATCCATGCATGCACATCCACTTATGTTGTACCACCGCATCCTTCTTACGCAGTATTTCATGGTCACATGCAATATGATGTACCATCTGGTCCAATATCCAGTCCTTGCACGTGACACATGCACCACCAAACTCACCATCCAATACGTTCAATAATCACTCCTTAAGATTGTTGGAGTAGATTCTGTAATACTGCATACCAATGGAACGCTATATTCAATCATGGATGATTGTGGTAAAAATTTTCTTGGATATCGATGTGAGTCGCGTTAAGTACGCTTTACTTAAAGAGTAATTCGACCAAATTACAATTTGGTTACCCAACTTCCTTCGAGAATAAAACAATCGAGGATCTCTTTGGTTCTAGACTTGAATTAGGAGAATATTTTTGAGTAACTAATTTTTGGTTGCTACGTATGTCTGAGAAATTTTAAGAATTTCACTTGTGTTTTGTATTTCTGTCTGTTGTGTCTATGTATTTTCCATGGCGTACACATGTATGTATAGGAAATACTTATTCTAAAACGATGCAACAGTTCATATGCACTATCAGAATTATAAATTCTGAAATGATGTCTCTTTCTGCACGATACATCTTTCCACATGATAAGCATGTTGCACCACATTCAATGTATGTTTCTGATATCCTTCTTATCATTTCAATCAAGAGAAGTTAGGCAATACATACCACCACATTAAAATTATAATAAACTCTGAAGTGATACATTTTTCCACATTCCAGGACAATTCATATTAGTTATCACCAACACAATTAATCCTTATCCTATCAACTGTAAACTCGTAGATAGTTTATACAATTGTGCACTCCACACCATTAGTCAAATCCAATTATACTTAAATAGATTTGTGTTTAACATCCCGAGCTCATAATTAGTCAAATCCAATTATACTTAAATATATTTGTGTTTCATAAAACACCAACAAACACTCTAAATTTATGGGCGATTAGCGTCATAGGCACTAGATATACACTAAATTGTGTCCATTGTTGGTAAAATGTGGTTAATCTGTTGTACATTAACAATAATCTTCAATTATTGCTCCACCCAAAAACTCTTCCAAAGTCAGAACTGACTTCGACCATCGACTAGGATTTGAAAGGTCTCTGTTACAATTTTGGTGGTATTTCAAAAATTCAACTATAAATAACTTATGTTTAGCTAAAAAAAAGCTTGTTGTAATCGACTACAATTCCGAGCAAACGAGCTTTATTACAAACTCAGAACCTGTTTCAACGGATGTTTTCCCCCAATTTTTCTTTGTAACCCCTACCACCATCAATTCTATTTTGTAATAAGTAAATCTAATCTTCCAGACTCATAAGAATCGGCAATGGGTAAATCCAAGGGATAATCAAAATCAGGACTACTTATCGGTATTTTTCTTCTTCTCTATTAGATATGCCAGATTCATTAATGTTTTGTGTTCGGTTTATTGATGATCTTGTTAGATCTAGGTTAGATGTTTTTTTTACAAAGTGATTGCAACTTGCAATTCGTTATTAAAGTTGCAGTTATTTGCAATTTGTTGTTAAATTTGATAAGATTTAACTCTATCAGTTAATGTTGTTAAATCGGTGTTTAGTCATCTTGTTTTGCACTCTAAGAACTATTTTTTTTGCTGGAAATAGATTTTTTATGATTTTTTGTTGGAAATAGGACTTTTATGATATTTTAAGGATTTTTTTGTTTGAATGATGGATAGTTACATAAGCTTCTGACATTAGTCCACTTTTTGTTGCAACATCGGATAGAATTCTAAGAACATTTGCAATGGGGGTGTGGGAGAGAAGAGTTTGGTGAGTGGAGTCCTACAGTGTAGGGTGTTTGGTGATTGAGGGTGGGAGAAGAGAGGACTTAGAGGAGGACTCGGGGAGGAGGGGAGCCAAATTAGCTCCCTCCAAAACTCTCCTAACTCATCACATGGGTGGGTCCCCTATTGATGAGTTGGATATTTTAAAGAGATACGTTTTAAACTCCAGTCCAATAGTATTACGCATGTGTCTTCATAATTTGTAATTTTGTTCTAACGAATTTAAATGAGCAAAACACAATTATCTTCACAAAATAAAAATAAAAATTGCACCAAAATTCTTTTAAAAATAATTCTCCATAAATAAATACCAACATGGATATATTTCTCACATCTCTTTTAAGTTCTATTTTCCTCTCCATCATTGTTACGATTTTTTTTGTAGTTTGTTGGTTTGATTCGAATTGTTGAAAAGAGATACACCTATTTCAAATTTCAATAATCAATCGACAAACTCAAATTTATCGAATACATAATATATATATATATATATCATATTCAAACTAAATACTCCATTCGTCCCACCATTAATTGCTTAATTTGACTTTTGAAAGTCAGCTACATCAATTTTTAGCTATTACTATCTTTATTTATGTACTTAAAAAAATTACAGAAAAATTATAACAAAAAAACATGTTATGATGAATCCAACGACATGTAATATGATTATAGTCTTGTGTATATAATAGAATTTAATAGCCAAAATTGGATTAGTTTGACTTCCAAAAGTCAAATTAAGCAATTAATGGTGGGACGAAGGGAGTATGTTGTAGTAAATATTAGATTGTAGAAATATAAAAATATATGAAAGAAAAAGAAAATGACGTGGGGACAATAATGATGATGTGGAATTGAATTATGATTGTGGAGTTAAATTGAAGATGAGGGCTTTGGTGAGTGTAGTTGAGGAGAGAGAATGATTATATTATTTAAAAATTTAAAAAGTAGGAGTGTTGGTGAGTTTTAGTGAGTGTTGATTGTAGATGCTCTAATTGTGGTTATTCATTAAAACACAAGTAAAATCAAAAGTAGATTTTTTTTATGGTGCTTCTCCTGACTTTGGTTTTTCAAGAGGCATTACCCGAAAATTTAAAATCTTCCGAAACCCAAAGCTCAATTTTATATTTGTGCTTTTGTGGAAAGCTCCCTCTCATGTTACAAAATTTTACCGCAATTGGTAGATGAAAAATGACAAGCATACAATATTTAGGTAGAAACAATGTTGCATTCATGTGAACCCTCTCTCTCTAAAAAACCCTACGAAGGCGGCTCTTCTTCCTTTGAAGTTTTTCTCCCATCTTCTTTTCCCATCTCCCTATCACCGGGAGATGGGGAAACAATAGTTTTTTCAATCGATATACTTTTATTGTTTATGTTATTGAATAAGTATGAATTTGTTTCCATACATTAGTATTGTTCTTAGACCTGATAGATTAGATTGATGTGTCCATGATGATCATTTAATCTAATTGTTAGCATCGATGTATTTTGTCCATTATGGGATTACAGATTGTGTGTTCATGATTTCGTTTGTGTTTCTCCATTAGTAGTTCCATTCCCGATTTGTGTTTTTCAAGGTGTTTACAGTTTGGACAATATAGATCGTGTTTTGAATCAAGATCAAGTGTGTTACAGCTGTCGTAGATCACTGTTTGGAGTAGTGATATTGATGTTGCTAACCTTCGCCAAGTGGTCATGGTTTTTGCGGAAGCGAATTAATATCTCCGAGGGCGATATTACAGTTTTTATTGAATCTCTAATCTGTAATAGTATAGACGATCAGTCTGGTTGACATTTAATTTAAATATCCTTGTAATATATTGGTTATTTCTAGAGGCTAGTTAGGTTGGATATCAATTCCATTTATTGTAATCGTCACTGAGCATTTTTCCCAACATCTTGAAATGATTGATATTTTAAAAATAAAAATGCTGCAATATATGGTATAGGAATATCATGTGCATGATATCACAACAATACATTTGGATTTTATAGTATTAAATTTTGTACTGCACTTATTGTGTTTTTATGCTATGCATTATATTATATATATTTTTGTAATTTGTGTAATTATTTGCATCACCATTGATCCACGTTGACCGTAATCTGATAGTTGAACCTTAGTTTAGAGTGTCGAACCTACAAAATAGACTCCACGAGGGTGGTCAGGGGAAAACGTTCTTTTGCCAAAATCAGACCAAAAGTATTGATTTGAGTATTAGGAATTGAATGAATAAAATGGGTGAATACCTTAGTATTTATAAGTGCTAATCCCTACAAATTCCCTTGATCTGCTAGGATAAATATGCAATTTTCATGTAGCAGTATGTGTCTTACGATAGTAGAATCACCATATATTTAGTATACCATAATGTTACCTAGAAAAGAGGTGTATTCCGAAGGTAGAATCGGATTTAGAGATCTTTCCTTTGTTGTTGGGCTTCGACCCAACAAATAGTAATGATATGGCATTTAGCCCAAATGGAGAATAATGGCCTGGCCTTCAGCCAGGAAGGTAGATTTGACTTTGACCCTTATCAATAGCCCCTAAGAAAAGGTTTGAGTTTTAGCGATGACCATAAGTTCTCTCTTGTATAAGTACTTGTGGGTCAGCAAAAAAATCCTTGGTTTCCACTGTGATTATTCATTTTATCTAGTCATATTTTACTTAACTACCCTAATTAAGCCGAGCCACGTCCATTGTCTCGGCCAAGTGCAAAGTCTCTACACTATGGCGGTCTTTTCACCCATTTTTCAAAATGGTTATTGATTATTTCGTTTTCCACTGTGCCTTTTGGTTCTCCTTGGGTGTTATAAAAAGCCTATATTTGGGGAGGGGCGGAGGTGTTTATTCCCTATAAATTCTCCGTCTTTCCTTTTGTGCAAAGAGTTTCAATCATGTCTTGCCCCTCTCTTTTTTATTTCTTCTTCTTCTTCGGGGAAGCCTACGAATTTTTCCCAGTTCCTGGTAAACCAAGAGAAAGGCAGGATTTTTGTTGGGATTCAGGAGTTTTATTCTCTTGAATCCCTGGTATTGTCTCTGGAAATCTCTTTGTTTAACGTTGAATTTGATGTCCCTCAATCAGGTATAACCATACATGGTTTTCTGCATTTCTCTATCTTTCGTTTTCTATTACTGACACTTTTTTGCCTTTATTTCTTTTAAGAAAATTTGACCAGTCAAAACGTAAAACGCAAAACATGAGGACGAAGCCTTTAAGCCTCTCGTCACGCTAGTTTGCTAGCGACAGACTGGTTGGCCTGCTCCCACCAACTTTTCTCGGCGGTTTTTGTGGCTCACCCATTGTTTTGTTGCTAGTTGTCGATAGGGAGAAAATGAGTGTCCAAAGATTCTCCTGCATGTTGCCGATGTTGTGGGAGATCGTATCTTCAGTAAACCAGTGCAGCTTTGGCAAGGTTGTTCAGTAGGAGAATGGATTGGACTCCATATTGACTTCCTCATCCACTAGCTCTTTGGCCATCACCTTTTTAATTGAGAAGTCTGGGGCCCAAAGGACGAGCCTCCTCTGAAGGGATCACAACCTCCCGAGCTTCGAAGTATTGTTCGTTCTTCTAAAGTAGTTTTTAGATAGTTAGGCAATGCTTTGTAATATGATACTTTCAACTGTAATCCTTAATTTCTGTAAAACCGAGAATATCTTTTAATGAGCAGATCCCATTTTCCTTAGCTCATTTATGTTATTTATTTTCCAATTATTAGAGAAAAATGATCTTTGGTTAGCCATCAACTAGCCTTTTATTAATCTTGTGACGTATTGTCCCTCAGAACCTTGTGAAACGAGACCCAATACTTGAGACTTCACATAGCGAGCGTCTATCCTAAGGATTCTATGGACGAGTACCGTTCTTAGGTTCTTGATATGCCTTAGACTTGATAGTATAAATAGTAAATATTAGCATAATCTAGAGAACATATCTCCACACATTATGGCGTATCGATGTAATCCAGCAATTTTATGAAGATTTGAATATTTCAAGGATTTTACAAGAATTGCGGTCTTTTGAATACTTGAAGATCCACCGATGAATCCATAATGAAGATATACCACTATTATTCTCTACATCTTATAAAATTATTGGGTCAAATCCACTTTCATTCAAAAACTGATCACCCTAATAAAACTGATCCACGGAACGCCGTGTGCTTTCTTGGTGTAAAAAACATGAGCGGATTTCCCTGATTTAAATTAAAGAGATGTCACAGAAACTATTGTTGGCGTGAAAGCAACACATGTAGAGCATAGCATACTTTGTATAAAAAAAACATGCAAATTTTGTCAAATTCAAGCACGAGAGTGCTCTCAACATCTAAATAAAATGGACGATAAAGTGTTCGTGATGGAAATATTCCATTAAGGAACTTATAATTACAACAGTATTTCTATCTATATTAACTAACAATCTCTAATACTAGGGGTGGGTGTCGGTTCGGTTTAATCAGTTTTCGGTTTATTTGGTTCGGATTATTCGATTTTGCCCCTAAAAATCCCAAAACCGAATCCGACCCGAATAACCCAAATTATCCGAACAGAATTCGGAATTCAGTTTTTGGTTTGAAACCGAATTCAACCCGAATAAACCGAATTGACTGTAATTTTTAAAATAATTTATAAAATCGAAATATTTAAAATAAATTAAAATATGTAACCTAATTTCTATATCATCAAAATCAAGTTTTCAAAATAAAAATCCAACAAGCATAATAGAAATTCAACCACAACAATCTTAGCACTACATTTAATATTAAAGAAAAATAATTCGTTTTAATATTCATTTTCAAATCCTTCACATTTTCAAACCTTCAACCACTCCACATTCACATTCACCTTCACCTTCAAGCACTCCACAAATTAATTTAGGGTAACTTATGTTATTTACTTATTACCCCAAACTTACTTAGGGTTTAGAGTTTGAGATAATTTTTAAATATAAAGATTGGTCCTCCAACTTAAATTTATTTATAAATTTCAGTTTTTGTTTTTAAATTTAATTATTATATATATAATTAATTAATTACAATTCGGTATTCGGTTCGGGTTTCGGTTTGAGTTTTAATATCAAAAACCGATCCAAAAACCATATTCAGAATTCTGTTTAATCAATTCGAATATCCAAAAACTGTATATTAAATTCGGTTCGGGTTATTCGAATTTGGATAATTCGGTTTTCTGTTCGGTTTTTGGTTTTTGGTTTTTTTGCCCACCTCTATCTAATACAATGAATCAATTATAATTTTCTAAAGGTGGATCATCTTTGAATTTTCAAGTTTAGTGTCATTTTCATATGAATTCTCTTCGTATCGGAACGTCTTGTGGAGTCCAATGTTTAATGCTATTCGATTCCTTAAAAGTTAAAACAAAAAAGTCAACTCCTGCAAAAAGTCATACACATTGGATATTAACAGTTGCTGCATTTAAGCAGACAGGTACAATTTCTAATTCAAAACGAATAATAATCAACAATGAAAATAAAAGTCAAATACAATAAAATTAACAAGTACATACTGGATTCTAATAGATGCAATATATAAGTAAACATATGCTTTTGTTAATTCAAAGTGAACAACCAACAACATTTTTTTAAAATAGTCATACACATCACAACTAACAAGTACACACGAGATAATAACAGATGCAACATATAAGTAAACAGATGCAACTTGTTATTCAAAACGTACAACTAACAACAAATGAAAACAAAAAATCATAGACAATACAACTAACAAGTACATGTTGAGTACTAGCAGGTGCAACATATAAGTAAACAGATGCAAGTTGGAATTTAAAATGAACAATTTTTTTAAAAAAAAAGAAGAAGAAGAAAAAGAAAAGGTCATTCACAGTACAACTAACAGGTACACGTTGGATAATAACAGCTACAACATATAAGGAAACGAATGTACCTTGTAATTCAAGACGAACAATCAACAAGGACAATTCAAACCCATATCTTAGAAAACGCACATAGCAACTCAAAACACAAGAAAATGATGCCTATCTAACTCTCAACAAAATGAAAAACATACATACCGGGTCTAACAAATCTAACAACCATTGAATAATAATCAGCGACTCTAACATCAACATCTCGGTCAATTCGTTTTGCATGACCGTGAGGATCTTCATGGAATTTTCTTGAAGAATTGAGCTGGAAAAATCATCGAAAAAATGGAAACACGATGTCGGAAAATGACCGGAAAACATGCGCGGAGAAGAGGCGGAATAGAAGCAGAAAAACGCGGTGGCAAAGAAGTGGAGGAGATGCGGCGAAACAAGGCGGAGAATAGGTGAACATGATGAGAACGAGAGAGGCGGAGAAGAAGGATGAGAGAGAAAGTGGAGGCTAAAAACGAGGAAGAAGAGAGGGTTCAGGAGAGAAATAAGGAAAATTAAGATAAAATCATTATTTCTAATTAATACCAATTTTTTATTAATTACAAACAGAACCCCATTTTTTTTCAAAATAATCTCTAACTTATCCATTATCTTATGGCCAGGTCGCATTTTCTGAAACTCTCTTATTTTTAATATCAAATTTTGTTATTCATGAACATCCATAGTTAGAAATATTGACAACAAAATATGTGGTATGCAAATACTGAAAGAAAAATAATGGTGGCACTTCCAAAGGATGCATAAAGAATGCATGCTCATTGCTCAGTGTTATCATATAAAAGAGATGGGTGAATGTTAAATGAATGTAAGGGCAATTTGTTACAAATTTCTGTATACAAATTTTGTCAAAGAATACAATAAAGATCATGAGGACCCAACTTGAGCTCCCAAATGGATTGGCTTTAATAGTCTGGATCTTTGCTATCATAAAAACTTGATGATCCAATGCCAAATACCCTCCCTTCTTTTTATTCCTACTCAAATATTTGAGTCTGGCAGAAAAAGTATTTACTTCAGCAGAACCATGGATGCTTGAATTTCTTCCAGAGTTTTTCCCTTTGTCTCAGGAACAAGTTTCACAACAAATAGAATGATTGAGGCACAAAAGATGGAGAATATGAAGAACACTCCTGCAAAAACATGGGGCCTGAGTAATCAGAATTACAGTAGAAATTTTCAATATATATTTTTGTAGGAAATGGAAAAAGATGCAGTACCAGATGAACTCCATTCAAACAAAAAGTTGAAGGCATAGGCCACAATCCAAGAACTGAACCAGTTGCCTAATGCCACTAGGCTTCCAGCACTACCTTTGATGTTTATAGGGAAAATCTGTGGCGCAAAGAATTGTTGTTTCATTCGCTGACTTTGCAACATGATAGTGTGACAAAGGATCCAACACGGTTGAAAATCTTACCTCGGACATGATCACCCAAGTGGTACTGCCCAAGCCTGATGCCATTGATGAAGAGTATATCTGTTTCATCATCGAGAAAGGCATCAGAATTCATAACCTTATTTTCCCCTTATGTTTGGTTATAAGTGCAGAAACCATTTTTTTTCACACAGTAAATCTTGTCTATCATCCTCTATGTGATAAAATGACAGAAACAAGGATAGAGTAAAATCACCATTATTCCAGAAAGCACTAGCATGGGAGATATCTCCATCCACAGACTGTGAGTCTGGAAGTACCAAAACCAAGTGAGAATGATTACAAAGCAACAATCCATGAGTTACTGAAAACATGACTTATATAGTTATATTTACCTTAAAGAAGAACCCTAATCCAGCCAAAAACATCCCGAAGCATGCTATTGCAGCAGTAATCTATAAAGGAACATGTTAGTTAAGACTTAAGCCCAACAACCAGACATGCAACCAGAAAGGTACAACAGAGATATTGGAGATTCTAACCATTAGAATTGGACGCCGGCCTGATTTGTCCACAAGTAGTACACTCAGAGGAGCAAAAGGAATCTTGAAAAAGAAGAAATATGTCTTAGGATTTTCAACTTTGCGCAGAAATTTCGCAACAAATTACGATTACTTGAGTTTCAAGAGAGAAACCTGAACAGCAGCTATTACTGTGGACGATATCGCGGCAGGGCAACCTTGATACAATTCATTTTTTCAGGTCAGTTATCTGAAAGAAGTAAAGTACTTCTCTAAGGAAGCAAAAGTGAGCTCATTAACCATAAATCATTTACCTGCTGCTTGAAAAATTGAACTGGTGTAAGAAGAAACTCCATCAGCCCCTCCAAACTGTACTAGAAGCATCAAACCCACGCCAACCTTGCGAAAACAAACAAAACTACTTAGAATTCATGCAGAACCTTGTACCATATCGAATTCCAGACTTTACAATGTATCCAGCACATACAAGAAGTTGATGAGCATATTTCCTATCAAACAAGTCCCAGATGCTTGATTTTGATTCTAGCTCAGATGTTTCTGCATACTCCTGCAAAGCAATAGCCTGGAGATTAAGCAGTTTATCTGCTAGAAATTTCTATTTATCTCACAGCACAGAGTCCTGAAACAAATGAAGAATGTTTCGGTAGCAAGGATGAATATAAGAATGATACTTCGATTTCAGCAGCTTCACAGGAGATATCGGCAGTTTGCCCCCTCAAGCGCCATAGCACTATTTCTAAACCTTTTTCATCGCCAATCATTGCCTATTTATAATATGTTTGTTAGTCTGGTATGCGGTTGGTTACTTTACGTAATCTGAAACCATTTATCTAGAACTTACCAACCACCTGGGAGACTCGGGTATGAAGAACACTCCTAAAACCTGTGCCAGACTAGGTAATACCCCTGAAACAATAGTGAAATGCACTCCATTATGCCTGAAACAATGAAAGGATGGAGGAATTTTCCCAGCCAGAGAAGTCCTTACCTACTAGAGCAAGCGTACGCCAGGTCATGAAATTCCCAAATAGAAACATCAATATGAAACCAAAAGTTTGTATGAACGGTAAACACATTCCTAATTAATGTCAACAAATGAGCTCGACTGAATAAGCAAAGCAGAAGCAACCAACAATCAATTCTCTATATACCGTAGCAATGGCTATGAATCCACCACGGATTTCCTTGGGGGCAATCTCTGCTATATAGATTGGTGCCTCAGGGAAGGAATCAGCTGTTCATTTTAGTCCAATGCATGAAGAAGAGAAATAGTAGAAAATGCAATGCATTCACTGTAACATTTACCACACGGCAATGAAGTCCACATCCAACTCCCATCAACAATCTTCCAACATTAAGCCACCAAGCACCCTTTAGATACAGAAACATGTTAGCCTTATTCACCCACAGAAACCCGAATTGGCAAACCAAAATAAACTGACATTATGCATGTAATTGGAAACGGACATTATGCATCAACTTGGAAAGAGCTACACACCTTTCCAAAAATGATCAGAATCTTTTCCAAAATGAAAAAGTTGACAAAATGCGCATTGTCTGTATGTATCACAGATAAACCAAGCAACATGTATGAGTTAATAAAAAAAGGAACAGGTTCATTAAAACATCTACAATGAAGATGCAGATGAGAAACTTACAACTCTGCGTCCAACGAAATCAGCAAGTTTGCCACTAACAAGAGCACCCATACCAACAAATTTCAAGACGGAAGAGAAAACAGAGTACTTGAAAACAACAAAAACAAACGGACACATTCATATCAGCTGATTCCATGAATTAAGATCAAATGTCCCCTGTCACCACTATTAAGCTGCATGTTTTCAAAGTGCAATCTTTTAATAACACTAAGTTATGTGTAATTAAAGATCATTAACATTCGCACACTTACTTGGGCAAAGGATAATCCAATGTCATTCATGATCCTAACTACACAAAATAATCTTATGCTACAACGTTTGTTGTTGTGCGGAATGGAGAAAGAACAGAAAATATGAACGAAATTAACAAGACACAAGATTTACGTGGTTCACCAAT
>JAULKM010000008.1:10088116-10105883 GCA_032355605.1 Rubia tinctorum
ATAACCCTTGAATGTTTGATCTAGACGTGGAATGTCTTCATTTATGGTGGTAGTCGTCCCTTGATCTCCATCACTATAGTTTACCCGTGGTAGAGCACGTGTTCTCTTAGAGATGGGTTCAGGTACCTCTTGTGTTGGAACATGGGGTGGAGAGCTGGAGATCGGTGTTCCAACATCACCATCTTCTGTGTCATCAGGATTTTCGGATCCTTCCGGTGTCCAATGACTTGCTGGTCAGTCGAATTATTCTATGTTGGAACATGCATTAGGGAAATTTTGAAAACCAATTTCTTCCAAAACCAAAATTTCCAAAACCAATTTTTTCCCTTAAATAATCAATAATTGGTGCGGTCCTCGTTCCAAACTTTTTTTATGATCTCAGTTCCTGTATGATCCGGTCTTGGTCCGACGAACACCCTTAACATCCCCTTATATAGGCACGTTCTAGCCTTGGGCATGCAATCTGTCATAATAAAAACACTTGGAACGATGCATTCACACGTTTTCCCAAAACCGACTAGCCGATTAATCAGTTTTGAGAAATGGAATGTTGAAATATTCTTAGTCATAAAGAATCTACACAAACCATGTTCATGTGGCTTTCTTATCCAATACCCAACCATATTCCCCCGTAGCATATATACTGGCCTATATCGATAGTATCCTAAGGTATAACACCTCCCCTAGGTAGCCATATCCCATCCCATCTTTCCTCGCTTGTCAAAATGACACAAGTAGGGAGATCAGCTACATACAATAACTGACAACTAAGACACCCACACCTTAAGGAAGACATGGGATGATCACTTTCTCCCTGAAAACAAGGAATCACCAAACCCCAACCTTATGTAATCCTAAAACCCAAAAACTAGTCCAATAGAAACCGAAGATGACTTATCAACAACAACACCAAACACACCACGGATACAAGAAGATTGCCCACGACTTTGCATACACTTGGTAAAACTCCATCCAGCGACATAAGGGGAAAATCACATGCCCTCCAAAACGTGAACCTAGAAAATCTACGAACCCCCCAACTTAAACACCATCCAGCGGAACACTTCAAGCCCCTAAAACTATGTTGCGTCACAAGAATATGTAATAGCCACCACAACAAATAAGAACTCCATTAATAGGCAAAAAGAAACCTAAGACACCCTACCACATAACAATCACATCTCAACGCGGTTACATGGAGATTTCTCACGACTTCGCATACGCCTAAAAAATCACCAGGCAACGACTCAAGTGCACAATCACCAGCTTCCCAGTCATGAGATTATAAACCCCAACCCTCGAGCCTACTTGAGCCAATTAGCCAAATGATAACACCGCCAAGTCTTAAACATATAAGACAACCCTAACCTATATCACCATCCAAAATCTCCATGAAACTAGCTACTAAAATCACCCCTCGGGATAACACAACACCATTAAGGCGCAGTAACTTGAAACCACTCAATCAAACGAGTAATTAATACAAACATTACCACAAATTATCCATATGGCCACTAGAAATTCAACATCACTAGTAAAACCCATCTATATAAGCACTTGGTTATACCTAAAACACTGTCTTACACGACAAATAACAAATACCCACGTAAACAAAACAACAGAACATAAACACATTTTATCAAAAAATAATTCATTGACATTTCACAAGGGCAACGATCAGGTTTTTACCAGGTTGATATGGAGAATCAACATCCATATTAGTTCGACCATTCCCTCATATTTATCCACCCTCGTATTTCACGAGCTCTTAAAGCAAGGGCAACGAATTTATCTTCCACAATTATTCGAACCTTCTGAACAGATGCCTCATCCAACTCCCGCTTAGAATTCGCTAAGGATTCAACATTAGTGTCAGCATCCTCCACCCCCCAATATCCAAAACGTATACTTTCCCATGCAAAACACCACTCCACATACTAGATCTTAGCATACATATCAGCGAAGAAGTTATAAAAACCTCTTGTTTTCACTAGCTTGTTTATCGAAACCCAAGGGTACCTTGGATCCGCTAGCCCTCACTCCGTAACTCAGAAAATTGATCTTCTAACACTGTGTGAACCTTGTCCTCCTGATCACTCAATATCCTTTACATAGCTACCTCTGTCTCTAGCTTGGTGCGCTCCCACTCGGATCGCGCCAACTTCCCTTCCAACTCAGCCACTCGCTCAATCAAACCCTTCATCACCTTCTCATAACTAGTCATGTGCTGAGTCATGAATACCATAACAGCACCCAACTAAAACCAAACTAACTCAATATTACCTAACATAAAACTTACGATGCATATATAACCAAAAAATACTATGCCTCGGTCACCAAACAACATAACTCAGTGGGGGTTCTTTGCATCTTCTAGAACCAAACTAGGAAGAAACCCCCAACCTTCAAATCCTTTCCTTTCTTCAAACTAACCCCAACAGGCTGCAGAGAGAAACCAACACCTTTGTTAGCCAGACCACCACCTCGCCCAAAACCCCTGAACCAGAAGCCTTCTTGATAGACATGTAGGCTACACTCCCTTTGCCATCTTCCGTAACTGACACCTACCAGTCTTGGGCTTCTTCTTGGACCGAGTGTTCAATGGGGCATCAATGTACTTCCTCTCAACTCTCCTTCCGACGTTACCTGGCTTAGACACATCAATCTTTAACACTATCATGCCTTCATAATGACATAATTATTTTTAAAAATAAAATAAACCTCACAAACCCCATAGAATTCAACACATAAATCTAAGGATACATGTGACAACCTGGCTTCACCTTAGGCCCCATTATATTTAAGAAATGTTGAGACAAATTTATCACAATCTTTATCTCTTTTATCAGTCTTCCTAACTTGTCAAATCGATTATCTATAGGGACAACCAAATTCCATAAAGGCATAGGTTTGTCTTCCTCACCCATAACATAAAATACTTGTCCTTCCATATCCCAAAATTGTTGGAAAATTTTGTCACAAGTTGAACCCCACGAACACTGGGATATAACGTAAACAACACTTCCTTCCCCGCCTTCTGTAGTTGAGAAAAAAGGTAAAGTCACCCACCTTTACCTGCAAACCAACATGTTTACCCACCTCCAAATACCTACTCATTATAGCCACACCCCTCAGATAGAAATGGGCAAGAGAAGCCTCGTAAGCTTCTAGAACGTCCATCACATAATCCAAGATGGGTAATGTTAACCATATTGGAAATAATGCTCACGCACACAAAAATAACCAGTGGGAGGATTCCATACCCTTTAGCCAGCAACAGAAAACCTTATTTCACAACCGTACAAGGACAAATGATGCTTCTTCAGAGCCCCTAAAGCACTCTCAGTCATCACACTGTCCTTATCATGCACATTGTGACTACCCTCATCCCCCACCTCTTCAAGTCCTCAAGCACGGGAAATGCATCACGCTCTAAAGTAAGATTTTACCAAAGGAATGATAATCGGTAAGTTTTCCTCTTTGTAAATATTCGAACCATTGTAATCTCTGATGTATGATCCTACTAGCTCACATCTGACATTGAGAGGAATATTAAGTAATGTCATGGTCGTTGGTAGGTCTTCATAAATTGACCAAGGTCTAATTATCCATCATAAGTGGAAACATTATTTGGAAGCTTCTGCATTGTATTCTAATGAGTTTTCACCATATTCAGTATGAACGGAAAAGAAATGACATGTCTATGTTTTTCGATCATGCGTTCTGGCTCATTATCGATGAAACTGAGGTTATTGTTTTCCATGGGCCTCAATGGAATCCTTGGTACTCTTAGAACACGTATGAACATAACTAACCATGGTCCGATTCTCATTGGTGTTGTGAGAAGGGGCAATGTTGCCAAAACCAAAGGTTACATCATCAGACCAGTAGTCAATCTGGCCTTGTTTGCTGCAGAATGATTGTCCCAATGTATGAAATCGTGGGGTGGTCCCTTGGTTGACCATGGTTAACCAGTATGGGACCTATTGCATCGGATAAGAGGTTGCATCCAGATTAAGATCAGCTTGTCCAATGATGATTGGAGCTGATTGTGGTTGTTGTGTTATCGACTCTTGTGCTTGTTGTAGCACACTTACGTTTGCATATTCATCTATGGTGGTGCATGCATTAGCCATGATGTCTATGTTGGTATTGGTACTTGCATCTATGGCACACTTGCACATGCATCTGTGCGAATCTTGGTGTTTCTCCATTCATAACTTACACCCCATCCATAAGTGAAAATGAGAAGTATTAATGTTAGGATCTGATTGCAAGAGAGAGATACCTTATATAGCAGGGATCTCTTTTGGGCTCATCGGAGTAATATAATTACACTGTTCCTTTATGAATAATGTGAAGTCTGTCATATGTTTATGGATGAACTCTTGTTCGATGACTTGTTCTTCGGTGTCGAGCAATGTTGTAAGCGCATCATAAGGATGTCTAGATTCTTGTGCAGATGTTACACCTGTATCTTTAGTTGTGATCGGATTGACAGGCGGTACCATTATAACTACAAGATAAATTGGTTGATCATCTAAGGATAAGAAAGAAATCTCCATCTGTTAATTGGATGCTAGCAGAAAACCAGTTGCAGCCGGCGGGTTAGCCCTTAGTGGTAGACTTGTAGTCTTCTGAAGCAGATCTCATCTGCCTGCATGGCTAGAAGATGCCTATGACTGGACTTTGCACAATGTATTCTTTGAGGGTATTATTGAACACAACGTTTGATTTTTTACAATCGGGTCTCACCGGACGTGCCAATTGATACGTGTTGAACCATGATATAATTGTCGAACCTAGCTTCAATGGGCTAAACTCATAAAACAAACTCCCTGAGAGTGGCCGGGGGGGGATAAACTCCGATGCCATAGTCATTCCAAACATATTTGATCTAATATTGAGTATTGAATGATAGAATGGAGGCATGCCTCAGTATTTATATGTTTTGATCCCTAAGAGCTCTCCCAATCACATTGGGATAAATATGCCTATTCTATGAAGAAATATGTGTCTTACCATATATTCAGTATAACATAATTGTACCTGGAAAAGAGTATATTCCGTAGATAGAGATGTTTTTGGAGATCTTCCCTTTGGTGTTGATCTTCAACCCAATAGGAGTTATCAGCATGGCCTTCGGCCCAAATGGGTAGTTTCAACTCAACCCTCCACTATTCTTACTCGACGTTTTTGAAATTCAGGGATAATATTTCATTAATTCGTCTATGCACCAATTCTCATAATGGTGTTGTTGAGCATAAATATAGGCATATTATTGAAATGGCTCATACCATAAAAAATTAATCTGAATTACCTGCTCAATTATGGGTTGATGTTAGTATTTATCCACAATCGCCTAGCGAGCTTGGTTTTACGGGGAGTCTCGGCCTTCTCAAAATTATTTCATCCTCTTCCATCATATGGTTTTTTTAAAAAAAAATTGGAGAAAGCTTTAAACTATTGATGGAACCTAAAATAAACAAATCATAGTCTAAATTGAAACACTGTGTCTTTATTGGTTATACATCTAATTATAAGGGATGTAGGTGTCTAGGTCATATTACGCATTGTTTTTATATCTAGCGGCATACTATTTTCCATGGAAAACAATTTCCCTGTCGTAGTTTTGTCTCTGCCAAGTTGACGTTACCATATTCCTCCCCTCTTATTTTAAATTTGAGTTAGTGTCTCAGACAATAGTCCCGTCGAGTTTTGAGTTGTCTCTGGGTGTTGTGGGCCAAGTTTGGTTGGTTTCAATTTTTTGGCGGTGTTCCTACCCCCTACCGTGGCCTCCATGCCTTGTCCTATCTCGGTCGATTCTCTGTCATTGGTTATGCATGTCTCCGGAAATTCTGTCAGCTCGTCGAATCCCTTTCTCACCAATGTCGACCTCGTCTACCACTATTCCACCTGATGCCTCCGATTTCCAATCTCGGTCCATGTCTTCGACGTCCCTCTCGTGGGATATTGTCTTCTCGAGTTCATTGCCTATATAGTATCCGCCCACCTTCCTGTCAGAGTCAGCCTCTATTCCTCCATTGTTAATAAGTCCAAGTTCAACTTTCTAGTCTCCTTTACCACCTGCTCTGAATTCTCATCCTATGGTTACACGTCTTAAACATGGTGTACCTAAGCCTCGTCGTCCAATGAATTCAAAAACATATTTCATATATTTAGAGCCTTCTAATTTTAAAAAGACGTCTAAAGATTCTATATGGCGTCGGGATATGCTTGGTGAGTTTACGACATTACTTAAAAATGATACTTGGGAGTTGGTACCTTGCGACTGCAATATTCATGTACTTGGTTGTAAATTAGTATATAAAATCAAATACAATTATGATGGGTATGTGGATCAGTTCAAGGCCAGACGTGTTGTTTTCGAAAATCACCAACAAGCAGGTACTAATTATTTTGAAATTTTAGTCCTGTCGTGAAACATATATTGTGGATTTAGTTCTTTCCATTAGTGTCTCTCTTAATTGGATAGTTCATCAATTAGAATTTCAAATGCTTTTTTCCACTGTTTTTTTAATGAGGAAGTTATATGCTTCAACCGAAGGTTTCATGCATCCCTCAAAACCAAACTACACATGTAGTTTACGTAAGTCCATATATGGATTGAAATAGGTTCTGCAATCTGGATTTTATCCTTTTGCAATATCTTACTACCCATGGGTTTAAAATGCATGATTTGTGACACCTTCTCCATGTTTGTTTTAAAATATCAGGATCATATGCTTATTTTACTTCTCTATGTGGGTGATATTTTTCTCACAGGTAGCAAATCTGCTTTAGATTACAATTTTATTTTTTATTCTTTCGTCTCTGTTTAATATGAAAGATCTAAGAGATATTCATTTTTTAGGCATTCAGATGTCATGTACTCTTTCTGGCCTATCTTTGTCCTAACAAAAATATGTGTCTGATTTACTAAATAATTTTCTCTTCATACTGTTAAATCTGTACGCACACCCAATGTTTCTAGAGTTATGTTGTCCTCTGTTGATAGGGACCTTCTCGTCCGGATATTGCTCATGTCGTTAATATGAATGGTTTATCTATATATGCATGCTCCTCGTACTACTAACCTTTATATAGTGAAGAAACTTTCCAGGTATTTGCAGGGTATCTTGGAGTTCGACTCTACTCGGCAAGCACTCCTGCATTAGTGGTACCCTATTATGATGTCGATTGGGTTGGTTGTCCTTATAGTCGTCGTTCTACCACTGACTATGCCATTTTTCTTGGGAAGAATTTAATTTCTTGGCACTCTCGGAAGCAACCTAGTGTGTCAAAATTCTCCATTGAAACTGAATAAATGGTAGTTGCATACACCTCAGCTAAAACTTGGTTTATCAACTTCTTACAGATTTGGGGTAGTTTCTTCGTCATCATTCTCTCTTTATTGTGATTATATCTCTACCATACACTCCCTTCGTCCTAGGTCTATATGAACTTCTACTTTTTTGAAAGTATTCTATATCAAAGTTTGATAGCATATTGAATATATATATATATATATGCACAACAATATTATTGTATATGGTATTGTTGAATTTGTTGTAACAAGTAGTTTCTAAATATTAACTTGACTAAATTATTTTTTTGGTCCCCAACATAGCATTTTTTACCATCTTTTGATCCCCGAGAGCAAAACCAAAATTTTTTAATACCCCACAAATTCAAAGTGAAATTTTTGGTCCCCAAAACTAGGTTCCGGCTGATTTTCAAGTAAACCGACAATATTTTCGATATGGTTATGGGTATTTTCATAATTTCACTGATTAAAAAATAGCAAAAATTAAAAACACCCACAACCCTTTGATTTCCTATCAACGAAGGTGGAGGACGTCGGAGCTTCGGCGGTGGATTTTCTGTGGAGGCGAGGAGGAGCGGAGGGGCTGGGATGGGTGGAGGCGAGGAGGAGCGGTGGACCTTCTGCCTAGATTTAGCCATCCGATTCGAAGAGAAACTTGATTCAAAGAGCGGCCTAGGGTGAAGAATTTGACGGCGAGGAGGAGAAGTGGAACTTCTGGGATGGGTGGAGGGCGTCGGAGCAACGACGACCCATCCATAACGAGTTCATGGGGGAACGAGGCGATGACGGCTGTGCTAGGGTTTGTGAGGCTTCTGCGACAGCGACGCAAGGCGGCAGTAAGGCGAGGCAACGACGTTGTTTTGATTTTCAGTAAGGCTTGTTAGATCTACTCGCGTCTATGAAGAAGATGATGCCTGATAGCAGCGATGGCGATGTGTGATGATGGAAGGCGATGGTGACGGGTGACGACGGAAGGCGATGGCGACAGATAACGACAAAGGAGGAAAGCAGCGGAGGAGATGGAGCCAATTGATTATCGTCTACGAAGAAGACAATGCCCTCGCCCTCACCGTCAAATTCTTCATCCTCGGTCCCTCTTTGAATCATTTTTCTCTTCGAATCGGACGACTCAATCTGGGCAGAAGCTTCACTGCTCCTCTTCGCCTTCTCGCTCTCGCCGTCAAATAGGTTTCTAGGGTTGTGGAGATGGGTTTTCTGGGGTGCGACAGGGAGATGGGTTTCTGGGGTGGTGGCTGGGAGGGGAACGACGGGGAGATGACCGGGAACGATGGGGCGGAGATGAAGGTGTGGCCGGAGAAAGGGAACGAAGGAGCGGAAAGAATTGGGGAAAGAAAGAAAAAAAAAGAAAATGGAAAAGAAATAGAAATTAGAAAATTTTAATTGAAAAATATTTTTAATTATAAAATTACGAAAATACCCCTGGCTATATCGAAAAAATACTGGCTTACCTGAAAATGAGCCGAAATATGGTTTTGGGAACTGAAAATTTTACTTAGAATTTGTGGGGTACTAAAAAATATGGCTTTGCTCTCGAGGATCAAAAGATGGTAAAAGATATGCTGGGGACAAAAAAATAATTTAGTCTATTAACTTTTTATTTGCCGTTATTATACACATAGATAAACATATTAATGGTCAAACGTGTTTTTTGAACATCGTAATAAAGATTGTAGTGTAAATAGATATGGGATTGAAGGAGTATCTTGTTGCCAATCCAATTCATCATGATCATAGCCAACACGTTGATATAGACTACCTCTTTGTTCGTGAAAGGGTTGCATGTAGAGGTGAATCCAAGATTGTGCAACCCATGGCAATTGCCATACCTTTTTTTTAAAAAAAAATAAAAATTTAGATGCTCTTTGATTAGTTCCCCAATTTATTTTTAATTCTAAACCTACCATATTTTCCCAAATTCTAAAATTACTCGAAATTCCAACACTATAGATAGAGACACCAAATTAAATTGTGACACACCAATTTAAAATTTCTAGATCCACCCCTGGTTGCACGTGAAGGTTTTCGTGTTAGACATGTTCCAACACAACTACAAAGTTTTGAAATTTTTATCTAGAGAGTTGTTTTGTAAACATCATTCCAACACATCTGTCATTGCACATTGTAAAGATTGAGAGATGTATTAGGGTTAAATGCTAAAATAGTTTTTTTTCCACATAAATATAATTCATATATAAAGATTGACGGGGGCATAGCAATTAGGTATGCCACAATTATTCTGATTGTTCTCTACGAATACATTCAGTTTTCAGTCTTCTTTTTACATTTACAAAAGATTCAATCTTCATATTTACTCCATAACTGTTTTCTTTCCACCATTAAAGCTCCAAGCTTCTTGTTGTCAGTCTATTTTCCAGAGCATGTTTACTTGAATAGCATCATTGACGCTTGGATTTCTTCCAAGGTTCTTCCTTTCGTTTCAGGAACCAACTTGGCAACAAACACAATAATTGAGGCGCAAATGATTGAGAGTATAAAGAACACTCCTGCGAGCAGTAGGCAAATCAAAGCGACAGGATCAGCAACAAGACCATTTTCTAACTATATAACGTTGTCGGGTGATTACCTGAAGAGCTCCATTCGAACACGAAGTTGAAAACGTAAGTGACAAGCCAAGAACCGAACCAGTTGCCAAGTGTCATAAGGCTTCCCCCTGTGCCTTTAATGTTTACTGGAAATATCTGCCAATGCAAGCATTTTCATGTTAGAACAGTAGTGTGGTCCTTCATGACTCATGTTTCAGGGCTAGCATTCCATGGTAGAGATTGGAAAGCACGTTACCTCCGACATGACTACCCAAGGTGTGGAACCCAATCCTGCTCCAAATGATGAGCCGTTTATCTAAGCATTCACGAGAAAACACTTCCCTTCATCAGAAACATGCATTTTTTTTGACACGGATGCGCGTTTTTGCTAATTTTGGTTCAGGATGATGTGGTAAAAGAGATGTAGGTGTTACTTTACAAGACTGGAAGAGCTGAATTCAGAAAACCTTAGACAGAATGATATGCCAACTAGGAAGAACAAAAAGCGTATCGAAGAAGGTAAGAGTGAACTTCGGGTTTTGCAGCATTACCAGTATCCCTGTCAGTACCAATAGGGGGGTGATTTCCTTGAAGATGTCATGAGCCTGGGAGCATCGGTCAAAATGTTAGATGCCAAAATGGTACCGTATTTACATTTGCTATCAGACTGCATTAACATGTATCACCTTGAAGAGGAATCCCAATCCAACAAGAAAGCATCCGAAGCACGATATTGCAGCAGTAGCCTGCAGAAATTGCAGTACCAGTTCAAATTTTATGCACATTTTGAGACAAGAGAGCTCAGTTGATAGAGACTCTGACCATCAGAAGTGGCCGTCGACCGGTTTTGTCTATGAGCAGAATGCTCAGACATGAAAAGGGAAGCTGAAAAAGAGTAGAGTTACAGTTAGGCATGATTTTTTATAAGGGGAAAGGGGGCTTCACTTGCAAGAGAGAGAAACCTGGGTGATGGCCAACATTGTAGATCCAATGGCAGCAGGGCAACCTTGTCGCAAATAATTTGACAAGGTTATTCATCAGACAGAAAAAATAAGTTATTTAATGTATCACTAAGATTAAATGTAAGTTGTTAACAAATGGTGAGTCGGTGAGTGTTTAACGTCCTGCAGTAAGATTTGCATAAAGTAGCTGATTAAACACTATGCATACCAGCAGCTTCAAATATTGAACTCGCGTAAGACGATATTCCATCTGATCCACCAAATTGTACCAGAAGCATCAAACCCACACCAGCCTATAATACAAACTTGATCAGCAAGAATTCAAAAGAGCAGAGGAGCCATCAGTTTCTAGGCTTTAAAAGTTTTCCAGCACGCACAATAAGTGGATGGGCATATCTGCGATCAAACAAGTCCAAATATCTTGATTTTGGTTCATTCTGGACTACGTCCGCATATTCCTGTGAAATGATAAACAACTCCTACGGTTAGAAGAGAGCATTCAAACACATTTAGAGTTGTTCAGCAACTTGGGTAAAGTTTAGAAACTGACAATAATGTCAGCTGCTTCTGATGTAATGTCAGCGTCTTTTCCCCTCAAATGCCGTAGAGCTGTTTCTATACTTTTTTTGTTACCAAACTTTGCCTGCATTAACCTGAATGCTCAATCTTTCTAGTGCTACCAGAACAGGATGCACACACTGAAAAGGCGAAGTGTCAAACTATAACTCACCAACCATCTAGGAGACTCTGGTATGAAGAATATTCCAATGACCTGTACAAGACTAGGTACAACTCCTGCAGAATATCCAAATGAAATATGTTGTCTAAAGCATTGGGATCCTTAACAATTTCTGGAATCAGACACCTCTCTTACCAACAAGAGCCAATGTGTGCCAGGTCATGAAGTTGCCAAGCAGAAACATCAATGAAAAGCCAACAATTACCATGAACTGTAAACATATATAGCACTTAAATAAATGATATTACACTTATATGCTAACCAAAATCAAGAATTTATGTTCTATATCCAGCAATCACTACCGAAGCAAAAGCTATTAATGCACCACGCATGTCTTTCGGAGTAATCTCTCCTAGATAAATAGGTGCCTGATGGTGAAGAACAGTATCTTCATAAGACTCCATACAATATGAAGAGACGTGTTATAAAGGGAAACCAACTGGCTGTAATAATTACCACATAACAATGAATTGCAGATCCAATTCCCAGTAAGATTCTTCCAATATCAAGCCACCAAGCATCCTTTTAGAAGAAGTAAAAGAAGTTAGCCTTCGAATTATAGTTAGGAGCACATGCCAAAGTTGAAGAAACCAAATTATGGACAGCTACAACGGAAATAAGAAGTGTGTCAATATAAATGTACAGGGGAAAGAAACATGTCTATCAATCCTAAGAAGCTAAATTTAGTTGACCATATTCCACATGGAAAATGCACTAGCACATAATCCTACACAAGTACATGAGACAAGTTATGCAGGTTTAACATTGAGCTTACTGCTATCTAGTTTAAGCCTTAAGCCCATCATAGCATCATGAATTCATTGGTATTCCTTGATGGTTATTCAATAATATACATTACCAGATAAGCAGCTTACACACAAACTAAACCTATTTTGACTTATTTGTCATTTTCGTATGATTTTAGGTCAACATTAATGCTAAGAAAATTTTAAAAAACGCAGAATTAAGTGGATCAGATTGGTTTCAATAGCAATGTCACAATTTACAATATGAAGCAGAAGATCCAGATGAGGTGAAATGCAAATACCTTTCCAAAAATGATTAGAATCCATCCCAAAATAAAACATGCCTCCAGAATCCACATAGTCTGCAAAGATAAATGTCAACAAATAAACTCATGTCGATTGTCTGGTAACAAACGAAAACTTACAACTCTTCGTCCAAAATAATCGGATAGTCTGCCACTGATTACAGCACCCACCATTCCACCAAATTTCAAGATTGAAGAAAAAACTGAATACTTCAAAACAATCAAAAAGGAAGGGAAAAAAATCAAATCAGCTGACTCCATCTGATAAGAAACTATGCCAATAAATGACGCTCCAATTCCAAGCATTTTTCCTAAAACCAAAAAGAAGCCTTACTTGTGCAATTGACAGTCCAAGGTCAGTCATCATCCCTGATTCAGCCGGTGAAGTGTATCCCACCTGCACCCAGAAAGCCAAAAGAAGCCATTACAATCGATTTTCTCCCTCTATCCCGACAGAAATTGCTTATTTGACGACCCTGAGTCAACTAAGTTCTACGATTCAAATATAACTCTTTAAATATAACTTTCATAATTTTTAATCACACATAAACGGAGATATTATTGGTTCTGTAAAATTTTTGACATGGAAGGCTCCTCTGTTCCCACTGTATACTCTGCCAGTCCAATGATTGGTGAATTTAGAATAAACATGTTTACAAACACACTCAACTTCACATTAAAAAACAAAAAACAAAACAAAAGCTCCCAACTTGAGCCATAAAATCAAACAGCAGGATGTATGGATATCAATATCATTTCATATCACAACTTACTGCGAATCCATATGCTAAGGAGCCACAGGAAGCCACCCAGGTGCTGAAGATCAACACAGGCGTTGCCGATGCCGACCACCTCCGCCTCGAACCACCATCGTCACTGCTACTGGAAACTAATCCTTCTTCCATCAATCCTTTCTACTGGCTACTGCAGTCTTCAATGTTCGCTCAAAGTTTTCCAGATGGGAAAAATTCGTTGAAGGATGTTTTATATTCTGCGTTTTGTTTTCATGCTACATGCCAAACTATTTCTTTGTTGTACTTTACTCTTCGTATTTCTCGTCTACCATAATACTGTGTTTAAGTATGTGTTTGGTCACTTACTCTTTTTTTTAAAAATCATTTTTAATCATCAAACTATTCCTTTTACAACCACAAATAATTAAAAAAATTGATAAAAGATGTTTCTCTTTCATTCATAATTATAAGTAGTGATACATGAGAGAGTAGAAAAGGCAAGGTTATGGGGTTCCCTAACTACTGATCTATCAACTTTAAGGATTGATAAACTGATGTACACCATACTTAGCATTCGAATTTCCCGTACTATTTGCCTAACATGTGGTGGATTGTCCGGGTAGTTAGCGATATAAGACAATGCATTTTCACGATCCGTTTTCATTAGTACCTGCGTTTCCGTTCTTCCACTTGCCACCTTCATATCTTGGAGTATAGCAGTTAGCTCAACTTGTGCTAGTGAGAACGCATGAACCACCATTGTTCCTGTCCATCCCTGTGAACACCATGCCGCAACACCAACTCCACCGTTGCTATGGAATGCCGCATATGTGGTAATGTTAGTACAGTCTTGGAATAAATGGTCCACACAAGTCCCTCTTTCTTTGCCACATGAGAGTAATATCTCCTGCAATCCTCCTTTCTGTGAACAGCCCTTCGGCAGCATCAAAATGCATATGCAAAGTTGCACGTGGATCTGAAATGCACATGTCCTGTTCATTAACCCCGTTCCTTGAATTTGCTGTTAGAGCATCAATCTCCACCATTGTTTGCATAAAAGATGGTTGTTGTTGTTCAATAGTGGATTTGTTCCTAGCACATCATATAGCCCAAATAACGTAGCACGCAAGCTCCTTATCCTCTTTCTCTGGTGCTATCTTGAACCATTGTTTCAGCCATTCAACTAATGATATTGGAGATCCAGAATTAAAGTCTAACCCGAGTCTAGAGAGTCTCCATACTTTCCTTGAAAAATCACAGTCGAATAACATATGTTCTAAAGATTCATTGACAATGTAGCACATTTGACACTTGAATGATATGTTCATACCTCTTTTCCTAATATTGGTGTTTATTGGCAACGCCCCTTGGATCATCCTCCAAATCAGTAGCTTAATGTGTTCTGGAATGCTGCTATGCCAAAGAGATTTCCACATGTTTGTTTCATCCAGACTTACTTGTCGAGTAACTGATGATGTCGATGGTTGGGATATCAACTTTGCCTCCCACGCTCCATGATAAGTTGACTTAACCATTTATTTCCCTAATACATCTCTTTCCCATGCTAAATAGTCCTTATCTTCAAAGTCGTGGGATGGTATGTGTATTTTCACAATTTCTTGAATTACATCAGCATGGAAGAGTACTTTGAGTAACGGTAACCTTCAGTTCTTGTTAGGATCAATTAGTCTGAGACCTTGAATTGAAGAGCTGGAAGGACCCGTGTATCAAATCTGATGGGGTTAACCTGTTGTGGAACCCAATTTTGTTGGATATCCACAGCCTCACCCGTAACAATTTTCCACTTCAAGTGTGGTTTAATAAGCTCCAAACCCCATAGAATACCTTTCCATCCCCACGAATCTCCCTTATTCTGCCTTGTCTGTAAAATTTCTTTGTTCCTGCAATATTTAGCAAGGAATTTTTTTGAAAAGAATGATTCCTTATCTGTTAACAATGACCAATCCTTCTTTCCTAGCATTCCTTGATTCATTTCTGATGTCGAGCGCGTCCCTAGACCACCCTTCCACTCGGAGGCGCACAATTTCGACCATGCTTTCCAATGGATACCTCTGCCTTTCGGATCTCCCGCCCAAATGAACCTCGCCATTTGTTTGTCAATATCTTTTTCAACCATTTTGGTATTTGAAACGTCCCTATGGTATATTGCGACAAATAATAGAGGACATGTTTGCATAATGTAATTCTTCTCATTATTGATGGATCACTCTTTCTCCAGGTAGCTATCTTTGCAGTAACCTTTATTTGTAGACTTTTAAACAGTGTGACCTTTGAACCCTTGAAGTTAATGTCGTGACCTAAATACTTCCCTCTTAGAAAATCTGGCTTGATGTTGAGGGTTAATTTGATCAGGTTCATTGTGAACTCGTTCGCATTGGGGCTTATGAGAAATTATGACTTATCAAAATTCAGACATTGTCCTGAATATGCTGCAAACATATTGAGTGTAGATGTCAGCTTCCTCGTACCTCTTTCACTTACTTCTAAGAACAAGACAAAGTCATCCACAAAATAAGGTTAGATACTCGTGGTACCCCCATACCACATTGTATTCCCCTGCATACTTGTTGAAATCCTGGTGATGTTATCATGGATGATAGAACTTCTTGACATAGGATGAATAAAAACGGAGATAATGGACATCCTTGACAAAGTCCTTGTATGGGTTTGAATGACTTGGACACCTCCCCATTGAATTTGATTGAATAAGTAATCGTAGTGACGCATTCCATTATCCAGTTTATCCATTTAATAGGGAAGCCCATCCATCCCATAATATTCCGGAGGAATGGGAGGTCATTGTCGTACCTCTCAAAGTTACAATTTATAAGCCCTAAATGCTTACTAAATACAATTAAGTAGATAGTGGCAAGTCGAGGTCATCCAAAAAGAAGAAAGATTTTCCTAAGGGTTCATGCATATATGGGTGGATATAAGCCAGATAAAGATAGATACATATATATAAGCATGTAAAGAGGGGGATTTTGGTTGGTTTTTCCTAAGTTATGAATTAAAAGACAAGACAACTATCAAAATTAACTAATTATGCTATCATGCAACAAGCTACTAAAAAAATGGTAAAATCACAATTAGCAAAGCCTTGGGGGCAATTGATTTCCACTTCCAAACCATTTATAGATCCTAGACTCATTCACTCATTCATTTACATTAATTGCATATGGGGAATGTTATCACTTCTATTCGAATATCAACATTCATTTCTTCTTAGTTATTAATTTGCAAAGACGTTCAACGACTATTTGCAAACCTCACTGATAAGCACTTTAGACAAACAACGCTGAAAAGTATTTCATCAATGACATTATATACTAAGAACCATAAATTTGGTAACAACTATAAGCATTAAACCAAATGCCTAGCCATTTAACCAAACAAAGCATTTATTAGACTAAACCTAGAACAAACAAAATTCAAGATTCAATCTTTCATTGCTACATTAGGATAAATATGATAACAAACATCATTAACACACTCATCTAGCACAATTAACATCATTTACCCACAAGAATTTCTAATTCCATGTTCTTAGATTTTCACGTCAAAGAGTTAAGAAATTGTGTACATCTCTAACCTCCTGACACTTAATCATACAAACATTTCATATTCTCAAACAACCCATAACATAAATGAAGTAAACAACATCATTAATGACACAATGAATACTTCACAACAAATGCTCACGAAAGAGTAAAAATAGAGTCTTACTACATGAGTTTGGAAGCTTCAAACAATGGCTCCCAAGTGAAAAGTTTAGCTAACACAAATCAAACCAACATTCATAGACAAATTCATATATAAATAAAGAGAGAAAAGAAGAAGAAAAATGAAGAACTAGGGTTTTTGGAGGAGTATTTTTGGCCAAGAGAAAAGCTTGGAATGAAGATAAGATAAGGGGTATTTATAGTACAAGTTGTGGTGACAAGACTAGTTAAAAAGGGGTTCGGGCGCGCGGGGGGCGGAGAATGCAGCATTCGGGCATGGGAGCTCGGGCGCGCAGGTGCGAGCGTTAGGGTGCTGGGGCACGCGGTGGCGCGGGCGCTGGGGCCGGGCGTGAGGAGGCAGAAGCCGGGTGTGCAGTTTTTGTCCTGGGGCTGGTTTTCCCCGATGTTTGCGGTGCGCGGTCGCGCGGTTGAGCGCCCGGGCCGCGCTTCCGGTCTTCTTCACCCGGCCGGTCTTCTCGTCGCTACAGGTGAATCAATGATCCGTTTTGAGAGTTTTTGTAGTCAATTTTATAGTGCTCAAGAAGACGAATCCAATGGTACCACCCTCAGAGGTTGGTTCTTCTTTGATTATTCCCAGAAATAGGTTTAAACTTCCAGATCACAATTCATCCGCGCTTCTTTGTCTT
>JAULKM010000008.1:10116749-10133949 GCA_032355605.1 Rubia tinctorum
TCTATATACTGGTTAAAATTTATGGTCAAATGTGTCTTGAGAAAGTTGACCAAAAAGTGTGCAGCTTGAACTGGGACAGAGGGAGTAATAATATAGCTGTTTATCTAACTCTCCTTATCGATGATTTGTTGACGTTGTTCAAGGATGAGGTTTGTACTTATGATGGTTTTGCATAAAAGTATTTCACGTTGAAGGCCTTGTTGTTCTGCATTATTAATGATTTTTCTTCTTACGGAAATTTGTCCGGATATTTGGCGAAGGGGAACTACGCGTGTACCTTCTGTGAAAGGGAAAAATCATTTTCCAACTTAAACATGGATGTAAAACTGTTTACCAGGGATACCGATGATTTCTTTCTCAGGGGCACCTATGGCATTCTTCGAAGAAGTGGTTCAATAGGGAGATCGATTCACGCCCACCACCGTTACCACTAAGAGGTGATCAATTTTTTGACAGAGTTAAAGAATTTCCAAATTACTTTGGGAAGGGAAAGCAGAAATATTCAGTAGAAATAAGTTGGAAGAAATGCTCTATTTTTTAAAACTATGTTATTGGAAGGATTTGGATGTCAGACACTGTTTGGATGTAATGCATATCAATAAAATTTGTACGATTCATTGATTGGTACATTGTTAGATACTCGAGGGAAAAAAATATGGGTTGAAGGCCTGACTTAATAAGGTCGATATGGGTCTTAGAGAGAGTCTGGGTTCTGTTACAGATGGTGATTAGTGTTATCTCCCCCCTGTATGTTTCTCCATGTCTAATGCAGAGAAGAAATAGTTTTGCAAGACCCTGAGTAGTTTGAAGGTGCCCGGGGCATATTCATCTAACATAAATTCATGTGTATCGATGAAGGAGTTAAAATTGGTAGGCCTTAAATCACACGACTGTCACAATTTGATGCAGAAATTGAATTCCATTGCAATAAGGTCCCATGTAAGATTGTACATTACAAAGCTTTATTTTTTCTTCAAGTCCAATTGTTCCAAATGGATTAAAGTTGCAAAGCTTGACCAATTGCAAGAAATGTTTGTCGAAGTGCTATGCAGAATGGATATGTACTTTTTCGCCATCATTCTTTGACATTATGGTCCCTTTGATTATTCATTTGGTCCAGGAGATCAAGCTATGTGGTCCTGTATTTTTGATATGGATGTATCTTTTTGAACAATATATGAAAATTTTCAAACATTTTGTGAAGAACATATATAAGCCTGATGTAGGTATTGTGCAATGGTATGTGGTTGAGAAGGTAATAGAAAGCCGTACCAAATATTTGAAGGAGGTTGATTCAGTTTAGCTTCTGAGTTCTAGACATGAGGGACAATGGGATGGCCAAGGGTTTGATAGGGTGAGTTGTTCAGCCCTAGTATAGAGAAATTTTGTGTTGCTCATTTGTACGTACTTCAGAACCATAATGACATTGTTCCATATATTGACCTTCACATAAATGAGATACGCGGGGTGCATCCTTCATTCAATGAAGCTCAAGTTCACCAACAACACACTAAAATATTAGCATCATGGCTTCCCGGTCACGTGGCCGGGGGTAAACACCCTAAATTGGTTAAGTGGCTAGCATGTAGATCTCTTGGTACAGTCCTTTCATATGGAGGGTATGATATCAATGGTTTTATGTTTTCCATGAAATCAGCATATAATAGGGGTATTTCCTAAAACAATGGAGTTTCTCTTGTTTCGAAGGCATTGCATGTTGCTAGGTCAAGCGACAACAATCCAAATTATGCGTATAAATGTTACTTCGGAACCATAGTTCAAATATGGGAGTTTGATTATGTGACAATGTGAGTTCCCAAATTTAAGTGTGAATGAGTGGATGTTAACAATGGTTAAAGATGGAGGACTTGGGATTCACTCAAGTTGATCGAAGCCAGTTGGCTTAGAGAGAAAACACATTCATATTAGCGGGTCAAGCTCATCAAGTTTTCTATGTGAAAGACCTGAATGAACCAAAGTGGGAAATTTTTGTTGAGGGTAAAAGGGATTTTGTTGGTGAAAATGATTATGAAGATTTCATCGGTTTCAGGCCAAATGCTTTTATCGGTTCTAATGACGATGATATAATGCTTGAAGAAGATGAGGTGAGCTTGCATGTGCATTTCGGAAGGTTGGACCATGATGAAGTAATATGGGTTGATGCCTAAGGGAAGATGACCAAGAAAAGAAGGAAAGTAAAAAAAAGTTGCCTAAAAAGAAGACAAGGTTTGCTGAATTAAAGCAAAGTTAATGGTACTATATTTCATATGCAGGAAAAGTTAGAGAAAGACTAATTGGAGGGTCAATTCATTCCTTCGAGTAAGCACGACATCCTTCGTGAGGCTACAAGTAAACCCGGCCATCCCGGTCATGCCAGAGGAGTGGGATCATTTTTGTCCCAAAGAGAGGCATTTGGGATAGTTCAATCCTACGATCGGGCTAAATTGTTGAGAGTCATGTATTGCAAAGGAAAGCCCTCGTTAAATACAAGCGGATAGAGAAGCAAGAACTATTGATTCAAAAGTTGGTCAAGAACACGGAGCTCCCACTACCTAAGAATTTGGATGATTTGACACCCGGTTGGATGCCACCATTTAGAGGATCACGACACTCACCTGGAGAAGTTGAGATGAACCAACAACCCATTCTTGATCCCCTAACAAATGAAGAAAATAATATTGTCAAAGCCATTGTGTTGTTCAAAAACAAGGTTCGTTAAATTAAATTATTTTATTAATAAGTATATTGCTAAAAATTTATTTTACATTATGTCCGTTCTTCCACATAATCTAGACATCGCATTTGTGTGAGCTATACATTGATCGAGGTGAAAAGGGTAGGCCACTAAATTTTGCCAACGGGATTCTACACGAATCGATGCAACATCATCATTCCGTTCCAATTGGTGATGGCATTTGTATAGTTTTAATGGAGAACCCACAAATCCTCAAATCCCTATTACCATTTCCATAAGGCCACTGCAAGCGTATTGGCACCTCACGAGGAATGTTTCTTCTATGTCCTCATCGCCTCATTTAAGCGGACCCGGTCAAAAATCATCATTTGAAGGAGACACTAGTGGACACATCTAAGCCAATAGTTTAGGCGGCAAACACTACGAAATCCCCTATCACCTGGGCATAAGTTATTAAAGAGTCACCGCATTTTGTGAGAGTCTTGTTTGATTTCATGGCCAAACACCAACAGAACTCAACTTACTTATTCTCAGGTAATGAATACGTATTCTGTCAAAAGAGAGAAATCACCTATGGAGGTGTGACCAAGTGAACCAAGCGATAATATCCCTATACTTTTGATAAGTAATATAGCATTTTGTTTTGTGCAAAATTTTAATAATCACTTATCATTTCCTAATTGATGATATCAATTTATTTTCGAAGATACACATATTATTTTTCTAACAAAAAAGACAAGGGTTGGATAGGGTATTTTTCCCGGTGTTTACTCAAGAAATCGGGTGTACTGTTTAAGAGAGGGTTGACTACATTCGCAAATGTCTTGGATGAACGGATTTTTTTTTCATTTCAATGTTTATTGAAAGGTGATGGTTACACACTTGTGTCATTTAAGTTAATAGATCAATACATTATTTTTTATATTTTTCTCCAATGTTGTAGAGACCATTGGAGATTAATATATATCATCTTCGACAAGAAGCGCGTTTACTAGATGGATCCTCTACACTTCCAACCGTCTGAATCATTTATTAAAATATTGAGTGACTCTATTGAAGGTCCAGAGAATATATGTAATGAGAGTTTAGACCTAATGCAAGTCAAGGCGTGATTCTCTTTTCATGACGCGAAAATCTATTTAGTCATCACTTTTTTTAATTATTTGTTGCTAATTTAAATTGTACTGTATTTATTAGTACAAGAAACAAGCAAAGACATTGACATGCAGCTATTACGTAATGCTATACGTAGCGAAGTGTGTCCTAAATGTGCGTGAATATTACTTAAAAATCGACGAAGTGAGTACTGAGATGATTATTTTAAAAATCATTTTTAGCAATGTAACATATCATCCCAATTCTCATATTGTTATTATGTTTGGTTCATACATTTTCCCAAAAGATCTCAATCCATATTCACAAGATGATATTAACAGTGCAAGAAATTGCTTAGATAGCTAGATATCTTGTGTACTCCCGTTCCTCTTCAATTAGGAATCCAAATGTGGTATTATGAGAGACTAGTATTAAATACATAGTTATTTGAAATAGGTTTTTGCTAACTTCTATTCCTATCTATAGATTATTGCTTTCCTTGCGTAGTCTATATATTTTTAATATCTTGTTCATGTTCTCTTGAAATTTTTACAACCTGTATTGATTTTACGAGGCTATTGAGAAGCCAATTTCTAATGAAATAGGCTTATTTTACCATTGTCCGATCAGTGTTCCGACTGAGGAACTAAATTCTGGGCATATAGAGATATTTTACATAGACACGATTTGATGTTCCTGAATCGGAACTTATATCTCAGACACTGTTCTAGACTCGGAACTGATAATCCAAAATTTGCATTTCCTGGAATAATTTACCGGTGCATGTCCAGAATTTAGCACCGACGAAGGAACACTATAGACGTTCCAAGTCCGTAATCAGTTCCGCACTCTGAACCCTGTAGATAGTCCGAGACTCGAATAATCAGTTTCACACTCGAAACTCAATAATCAATTCCGCCCATGAAAACCTATAGGTTATCTAAGACTCGGATAATTAGTTCCACACTCGGAAATGCGTAGGAAGTCTGACTCCTGGACCAACACTTTCGATCTAGGAACAAAACAAAGGCGGTTCCAGCACAGGGAACAACGGCGGTTCATAACTACCGTTAATGTTGTGCATTCAAAGGTGGTTCCTAAAACCGCCTTTGATAATGGAGAATCAAAGGCATGACCAGAGAAGTCTCTTCTAAAGTGACTTCTCTGGTTCGAAGGAACCGCCCTTAATAGGCCTGTTCTCCACTAGTGTGTCCAAACCATTTCTAGCTATGTAACCCGATTTAGTGTCGTATCCGAGTAGGGATCAGATATGGTAACACAAAAACTTTGCATTTAGATACGGAGATTTGGTTAACTGAGTGTCATGGCTATTTTTTGACACGTCTGTCATACAGAGTATCGTAAAATATATTTCGATAGGCCTATATTTTATTCTTCTACGTAAGATTTTAGTTTAGCAGTATCCAATACAATAAATCACTCTAGTTATTATATTTTTTGGGTCTCAATAATGACATAAACAAGTGTAATTAGTTTTTTCCCTACACTTCATAAAAGTGTAGTAGCAGTGGGTGTAACGAAAAGAAAAACACTACGCTTGAAGGTGTAGCAACTGATTTTTGCACCTCAAAGTTATTCAAACAAGGCTACATGTGTAAGGTAGTAAATGATTTATACACCTCAAAGTGTATCCAATTAAAGCTACATATGGAAGCATAGAAAACAAACACTTGGAAATGTAGTAAAAAATGTAGGAAATTTAAAAAAATTACAATTCTACCCATACAGTTCTATAATTACAAACAAACCCAAAAGGTTCTAATAAGTACAATTAAACCCACATAGTTCTAATAGTTACAATTAAACCCACACCGTTCTAATAATTACAATTAAATCCACGCCGCTCCAATAATTACTCCCTCCTTCCCAGCTATATTTGCACAGTTTCCTCTTTGGGATGTCCAAGCTAAATTCGTACATTTGCCATTTTGGGAAAGAATCAGCAATGAAAAAGACTTCATTAACCTCAAAGTTCAAAATATTTACTTTGACCCACATAAAACATTTTTTTTGCCTCACTCCATCCACTTCCTTTGCTTTGTCTCCCTTCATTCTCTCTGTTTCCCATCTCTTCCATAACTCATCACATTTTCTCCTCCCCGTCGCCATCTCCGTCAATATCTTCTCTCCCATGTCGCCATCTCCGTCGATATCTTCTCCCCTCCATCACTATCTCCTTTTTTTCGCATCTCACCCACCTTCATTTTACTCACCACCATCTCATCTTCTCCACCGCATCTCACCCACCATCATCTTCTCTTCGTTGCCTGTGGGGATTTATATTGGGGATTTTTGGTTGAACCCATGAGTTTGATTCGGAATCTGAGTTTGGGATCGATTTCGGTTATTTGTTTGTCGATTGTAGTTGATTTTGAATCTAAAATGAGATTTTGGATTTGATATTGTAAGTTTTGACTTCGGGGTTTGTTTTGGAATTGAGATTTTTGATTTTTGAATTCGATTTGGGTGAAGGTGGTACATTGGTTGTTGTGGTTGTTGTGGGTGGTGGAGGTGGTGAGGGGACTGCGACTGTGGTGATGGTAGATGCCCTGGTGGTGGTGGAGGGCCTGGTGGCGTATGGGTGCAGGGGTGGTACCGAGGAAGATGAAAGGTATTATTGTCCTTTCACGTGGTCAGAGTTTTTAGTTCTCTTTTCTCTCTCTGCAAATGCAGTTGGGACAAATGGAGTACAATTAAACCCACACTGTTCTAATAATTAAATTAAACCCATACAATTCTAACTATTACAATCAAACCCATACAGTTCTAATAATTACAATCAAACCCACACCGTTCTAATAATTACAATCAAACCCACACCATTCCAATAATTAAATTAAACCCATACAGTTCTAATAATTACAGTTAAACCTATACAATTCTAATAATCACATTTCAACCCACACAGTACCAATAATCACATTTCAACCTAAAAAATTATTCAATCTAGAAATTCTAATAATTACATTGAAAACTAGAAAATTATGAAGTAATTAAAAAGAAAATGCACATAGAAGTAAGAAAACAGTACGAATAGTAAACTCAAACTTCAAGAACTATGAACAAGCGAAACAAGAAGAATATCAGTAATTACTGCTCCAGTTCAATATCATAAACATCTGATCACAATTGCAATCAGCCGAGACAAAACAACAACATTGACAAGAATACAACTACAAGAAAAATGAAGATTGATAGTGATGATTATGATCAAGCAAGAAACAATAAAAACTGATAGAATGTAAAACCCACAAATAAATGTGGCTGTGTGTATTCATATATATAGTGATTACAAAGGGTATATGAATACACACAGCCACATTTATTTGTGGGTTTTACATTCTATCATGGTATCAGTCATGTTTCTCTAAAAATTCTCTGGTTTTTCCCGATAATTTTTCCTTCAAGTCAAAATTGGTCCCTCTTGGAGAAATGAAGTCTGCCATCGAGTGATCCAGGGTGAAGACATGCGTTCTTGATCCGAAGCTCATGCAATGAATCATGGTCGATGAGTAGAGAACATATCCAGGAGCAACAAGCTGCACTCCGCTCTGCAGGGATTTAAGCACTGCCTTTTCCTACACAGGCAGATGATCGATTTCCACACGCCGTTTGTAAATCCCAAAGATGGTTCCCGTGGGTATAGATGCATCGATGTTTCGGCATCTGTCCTGAGGATCGGTTACCACCACATAGGGGCCCTAATCAGTCAACCAAACGGGCAAATTATCCTCTTCAGAGGCCATGGCTTCCCAGAATTACGCAAAGCAGACAAAATAATCTCGTTCTACATTTTAATAAGTGTTGCAAGTAACAAGGACAAGATTATTTTGTCCCACCGTCCTAAATGAAGGCACAAAAAGCTTATCAATTACTGTGTGATCATAGAAAGTAACAAGGACATAGAAGCACATTGTCCCAACACCTCTTAATCAACCAGTAATTATAATATTTACCTTGTCATACTCCAGCCCATGTCCCACAAGACTGCAGCAATTGACACGTGGAATGAAGTAATCTATGCTCATTCACTCTCTAAGCAATTTACAACTAGTTAAAGAGGATATATTTGATTGAGTGATTCTTCCACTAGAGCTTTTCCTCGACATTTTCTTGGAGGTTTACTTCATCTTCCAATTCCTTCACTCTGCAAACAGTAACCTGCAAAAAAAGAGAGAGTTGTACACCTCATTCCAAGATGCAGAAGTTCAGTATTAATCAGGATTAATCCTAAGCAACACATAAAATATATAACAAAGACATTAAGCATAAACATCTCTGTATCAACAGATTGAAATATAATTAGATAGTTGACTGCATTCAGTAATTTAAAATCAATGAGAATGAAAAAGTACTCCCTTATCAATTTGGGTTTTCATTGAAAAAAGAAAAAAAGAAAAAGTACTTTCTCCGGTTTTTGTACATTGGTATCAGAACCTTTCTTCCACCTTGATTTGGTGATTGTTGTAGAAGATTTTCTCAACCCAATAACGCTGATCAAAAGCTCTTTCAAGACAAATCCTTCCCGTCGCAAAATGCCAAGCCCGGCCGCCGCACTAGGTGACAAATGAAGAACCCTCTTGTGAATCTGCCGTTTTCTACTTCATGGTTTTGGTGCAACATCATCAATTCACAATTAGTGTCATTTATTCTACATAACCATGCTATTTAACCCAACGTTGGAACAAATTCATATGAATCCGCCGCCTCTCTGTTCTCGTGCCCGCCAAAATCCAAGCTCAACAATGATTACTTCAAACAAATTCAACAATGGTGTGCTGAATGAAGCCAAAAACAATGTCTGAATATGAAGCCAAAAAATGAGTGCTGAATCCAAATATTGAAGCCAAAGAATATTTCAGGTTCGCATTATTCGTTGAGGTATTTTCGCTTATGTACTTTTGATTTTGGGATACCCACTTTGTTTGCTCGTCGATTTTGGGTTGTTTGGTTGTGCCAAGATTTAGGGTTATTCAATTTGGGGCTTTTGGATATGCTTTAATTAGGATTTGTTGGGTTATTGAATTGAGACTTCTCGGATGTGTTTATATTTGTGATTGTTTTGCATTGACTTGGTGATTCTCGTATGTATTTGTGACTATTTTGGATTGCTTGTGTTTTTTTCCCGATTTGGGTTCTTGTGATATTTTGGTTTCAGTTTATGAAATTGTATTTGGATTATTGTTGGATTGTTCTCACCACGGTGGGTGGTAAAGATGATTCTCTTCAATCCGTTAGTGTTCAATTGGATGGTAAAAATTACTCATATTGAAGCAATGTTATGAGATTTTTTTGTGGGGAAGCAATGTATGAAGCCTAAGACAGGGGAAGCCGATCATGATAAGTTGCTTGATATTTGGGAGGGTGAGAATGCTAAGTTTTTCATTGGATCAACAACTCGGTTACTCATTCAATTGGTGATCAGTTGGCCAAGTATGAGACTGCAAGGGTGGTTCGGGATCATTTGGTGAAGATATACACACAATCAAACTTTGCTAAGAAGTATCAATTGGAGAGTGATATTCGTGCGGTTTAACAGAATGATTTGGGCATCCAAGAGTTCTATTCTGCCATGTCTTCACTATAGGATCAGCTGACCTTGATTGAATCGGCTAAGATGAAAGCATGTGCACCTTACAGAGTTAGGCGGGAAGAACAACGTTTAGTTCAGTTTTTGATGACCCTTCATGATAATTTTGAGGGGCTGCGTGAGGTGATCCTTCATCGTAACTCTCTTCTATCGGTAGATTCTGTGGTTAATGAGTTACTAGCTGATGAGATTCATTTCAAATCCAAGATGGACAAGGAGACTCCTATACTTCCCATACCCTCTGTTTTTACTTTTCCCTAGAGGTCACTGAATGGGAAACCTACTGGGGAGGTCTCTTTGAATGAGTGTGCTTTTTGCAAGGAGTAGGGTTACTGGAAGGCTCAGTGTCCACAGTTGTTGAGCAGAAGTAAGTCGCAACATCGACCTCCCCAGCGATCGTAGGCTCCTTGGACACCCCGACCACCAGGGATGGCCACACCTCGGCCACCAGCTTCTTTGGTACCTCGGCCACCTGCTTATTGGGCTCCCGTCCACCTCAGTCCACTAGTGTAGTTGCTGCCCCATATGTGGATATGTACTTGCTAAAGCAGATCTAGCAGTTCCTTGCCTCATAGGCTCATTCCATGTCTGCCACTTCCTCTACAGTTTTGCCATCATCATCATCATCTTTCTCAGGTACATCATCCTTCTTGTGGCTCCTAGATTTGGGTGCCTCTCATCATATGTCTCCTAACTTTTCATCATTTGTTTCATTATCCCCTTCTTTGTCTCTCTCCATTATGACTGTTGATGGTACCCATATGCCATTAAAGAGTGTTGGTTCTGTTGTCACCTCTCATGTCTCTCTTAATGATGTCTATTATATACTTAGTCTTGCACTAAATCTATGCTCAGTTAGTCAATTGTGTGAATCTGGTCTCAGCGTCTTGTTTTCTTCTTCCTATTGTTGAATTCAGGATCCTCGGTCCCAGATAGTGATTGGGACAGGCCGTATGCAAAGGAGCCTCTCTGTGTTGGACTGAATCAAAGTATTTGATATCATAGCTTCTTGTGTGGATTTGTCATCTTTTCGTTTGAGAAGTTCGTCCTCATTATTTTATCTATGGAATTCTCATTTAGGTCATGTTTCTGCACCTCGTTTACAATTTTTGGTCTTTACAGGAGATTTAGAATATTTGAACTCTCATGAAATTTACGATTGTAAACTTGCAAAATTTTATGCCTTACCATTTCGTAACAATGTTTCATCATCTCTTACTCCATTTGATCTTGTGCATTCTGATGTGTGTAGGCCCTCTTCCGTACCAATGAAAAGGGGTTCTAAACATTATGTTTCCTTTATTGATGATTTCACTCGTTATACTTGGGTTTATCTTATGGAGCGTAGATTTGATTTCTTGGAAATATTTCATGAATTTAGAGAACTTATTAAGACACAACATTTTGCTGTCATTAAGTGTTTCGGGTGTAACTTAGGAGGTGAATATACCTCTAATGATTTTTGTCAACTTCTTACTTCTGATAGAACTATACATCAAACCTCTTATACAGATACTACTCAGCAAAATGGTGTTGTTGAGAGGAAACACCGTAATCTTGTTGAAACAGATCACTCTTTCTTGTTTCTCGCTCCTCCACAGAAGCCGAGGTTCCCAAAATCTTTTGGGAGGAAGCCATTCATACAGCTGTCCATGTCATCAACCGTATTCCAACCTCTCACAATTCAGGTTTGTCGCCTTTAAAAAATTGTATGGACATGCAACTGACTATTCCTCCTTGCATATTTTTGGTTCCACTTGTTTTTTTCTCCGCCCCCAAGTTGAACGTAATAAATTTTCTCATAAATCTGCCTTATATGTTTTCTTGGGATATGGTAGTGGTCAGAAGGGATATCATTGTTTTAATCCTGTCAGTCATGAACTTTATGTCTCTCATTATGTAGTGTTTTTAGAGCATATTCCTTTCTTTTCTGTTCCCTCTAGTTCACATCACATGACTCAGTCAAATATTATTTGCATCGATCCTTTTGACATCACCACTGATGAGGTTCCATCATCGGCATTTGATGCTTGGGTTCCTGACACACACGCTCCTCCCTCGACCTCTCCTCCTACACTGCCTCAATCACTTCCTGAGATTGCGGGCAATCCTCCACTGCGTTAGTTTACTCGTATCCGTAAGTCAACTCAACAACCTTATTTTTGTTATTCCTTATATTCTCCCTCTTTTGCTTAATTTCTCGTGTCTATTCATTCTTTGTCTAAGCCTACGTCCTATAGAGAGGCTGTTTGTGATCCTTTATGGGAGACTACTATGGCTGAGGAACTCACTACTTTGCATTAGACTCACACTTGGGATTTGTTACCCTTGCCTTATTGGAAGCATACTATTGGTCCTCGTTGGGTCTATAAGATCAAAACAAAATATGATGGATCCATCGAGCGATACAAGGCTCGTCTTGTTGCTAAAAGTTATTCTTAGGAGTATGGCATTGATTATGAGGAAACCTTTGCCCCTGTTGCAAAGATGAGCATTATTCATACTATGACTGCAGTTATTTTTGCTCGTCAGTGGACATTATCGCAGATGGATGTTAAGAATGAATTATTGTATGGTGATCTTCATGAAGAGGTTTACACGACACCTCCTCCTGGGGTAGCCATAAGCCTGGGCATGTATACAAGCTTCGAAAGTCTCGATATGGTCTCAAACAAGCTCCGAGAGCCTGGTTTGAGAAATTCTCCACAGTGATCACCTCTCTTGGCTTTCTTACGAGTTCTTATGATTCAGGCTTATTCACCAAACATACAAGTAAGGGTTGATTCTCCTCTCCTTTTATGTTGATGATATGATTATTACTGGTGATGATTGTGATGGCATTGAATTTCTAAAGTGTGACTTGACTCGGTGTTTTTCTATGAAAGACGTGGGTTTACTCTGTTACTTTCTTGGTATTGAGGTGGCTTCTTCTTCTAAGGGATATCTTTTATCTCAGTCCAAGTATATAGAGGATCTTTTTGAGCGTGCACGTCTCACTGACAACAGGATCGTTGATACTCCTCTTGAGACCAATGCTCGCAACTCTCCCACTGATGGGTCTCCTTTGTTCGATCCGACCTTATATCGTATAGTGGTTGGCGGTTTAGATATTGCTCATGATGTTCATGTCATTAGTCAGTTTTTCACTGCCCCTACTTCAGTTCATTGGTCCGCTGTTCTTCGCATTCTCAAGTATCTTCAAGGCACAATGTTTCCTAGTCCACTGTTTCCTTCATTATCATCTTTACAGTGGTGTGCATATTCTGATGCCGATTGGGCTGGTGATCCTGATTATCGTAAGTCCACCACTGGATTTTGTATCTTTCTCAGTTACTCACTCATTTCTTAGAAGAGCAAGAAACATGATGTTATTTCTCGCTCCTCCACAGAAGCTGAGTATCGTGCCATGGCTTCGACTACTTGTGAGATTGTTTGGTTGTGTTGGTTGCTTGCTGCTATGGGAATCACACTTCGTAGTCCTACGCCATTACATCGTGATAGCCAGAGTGCTATTCACATTGCACGTAATTTGGTCTCCCATGAGCGTGCCAAGCATATTGAGATTGATTGTCATTTCACCCGCCACCATTTGCAGCTTGGGACTATTCATTTCCTTTTGGTTCCCTCTTTTCTCCAGATTGCAAATTTGTTCACGGAGGCTCACTCCACTGCACGGTTTTGTTTCTTGTCTGAAAAACTCTCGATACTTATTGTTGTAGCATCGTGAGTTTGAAGGGGGATGTTAGCATTATTTTAGCATTATATTAGCCATTTAGTTAAGGGTATTTTGGTCTTTTCATTAGTAGCCTTTAGGTCTCTCTTTATGCAATATCTTAGCACACTTGCAAGACTACCTTCTTCCCTCAATAGAATTCTCCTATTCTCTCAATCCCCAAATCTTCAAATCTTCAGTAACAATTGCACCAGGAGACTTTTAACTGCAGCAACACTTAATATCAATGAAGATTTGCCACTCTAACTGCAGTATCAATAGTTTATCTCCTTAATTATATATTGAACATAAACTTGAACATATAATTCAGTAAACATACCCTTAGTTTATCTCCTTCAGTGAACGAAATTCGGGGACATCTATATTTAAATCACTGATACTATCATGCAGCAGCTGATTCAGACATAACCAATAAAATCACGAATTTCCGACCGACATAATGAGCAATACCCTGCAAAATATATAGCACACCCTACATAATGAGCAATACCCTGCAAAAATAATCTTGGTTTAATAATTCAAATTTTACCCAAACATTGAACATAACACATATTTCATAAAAACACAAAAAAAACAACAAAAGTTCATGTAAAAAACAGGAAAATTCATAACCCCAGCCCAAAAGTTTATTACATATATTTGAAAATAAATAATAGCCTTCAATTCATGAAACAAACTAAACCTACATATAGATTAACAACATCAATTATCATAAAAACTAGAATCTAATCTCCATAAACCCTAGATAACATCAACGAACCATAACCGTGAAGATGAGGTCGGACGCAAGGGTTGAGGCGCAATCGAACGCGGTGGTGGCGAAGATCTGAGGCGCGGTGGATCTGAGTTGAACCTGGCATTTTTGGTGGAGTTCATGGGGAGATGGCATCGGGGCTGGTTTGGTAGATAGCATCGGGGTTGGTGCGCCGCGGGGAGGGTGGAGAGGGGGTCATCGTCATCAGCATCGAAGCCTTCAGAGGATGGGTGGTGGCGAAGAGGTGATGGAGGAGGAGGAAGAGGATGGAGAAAAGGTAGAGGCAGGGAGAAGTGGTGAAGTGAGGGTTATTAGGAGAGGAGGGTTTTAGATGATTAGGGTTTTGGTGCTCTAACTTGGGCCAAGTTGGGTTTTTTTTACCACCGTGACATTGGTATGAAAATTAGTGCCCATGGTGATCATACCGGTGCTAAGTACTTAAAATGCAGATGCATGACACTGCTTTAAATGAGCGTTTTAATTTTTGTTTAGCAAAAAAATGAAAAATATTCTAAGTACCTAGCACCGGTATGAAAACCAGTGCCTATGGTGATCATACCAATGCTAGGTACTTCAAACGCAGCTGTGTGACGCTGCTTTAAATGAGCGTTTTAATTTTTATTTCTTCCTGAGAGTAAAGGGAAGAAAAACATTCTAAGTACCTAACACCGGTAGTCTGATCAGTGCCTATGATGGTGTTACCGGTGCTCATAAAAATCCCTAAAAAATATTGGAATAAAATTCAAAATTTTCATTTTCCCGCTACATAGGACCGGTATGACTGAAAAATAATGCCGGCTCTAGTATATTTTTTCCTCTAAGTTAACTTTTTCATTTTTACAATTATGTCAATGTGAATAAAATCGGAGGAGGCGAATAACAAAATTGGAGAAACCAAACACAAGTAAATAAGTAACAATTATGTTATTGAAAATTGGGCTACATTGGGTGAACGAAAGAGCTTGTATTAAAATTCTTGGAAAATTACACTATGACCCAAAATTGTGTTACCCCATTAACCATTGCTCCAAAATACATGATTGTTTTATTCTTGCCTAAATATAGAAATATTAATTATAGGATTTTTTTGGTAAAATATTGAAAAGCGCTAGTACATGTTTTAGAGCAACTTATGGTTGATTACTTGAAAGTTACACAGTGAAATCGGAAAAGATTGTGGATTTGTTTTTGTGCTCGATATTTTATAAATATTCCCTTACAGGTATGGAAAATGCAATGGGGGTTTATAAGGTAGCATCAAGTTTGAGCGGATTTCAATTGGGAGTTAAGAGTAAAGTTTTTATCTTTTGCACTTAAATCCCTCCAAGAAAGTTGGAGTCATCGAATCTCGAAATAGGTGGAACCAAAATGCAATTAAATAATATATGATCTCAAATATGTAATTTCAGAATGTATGGGTTAATAGAAGGGTGTTGAAAGTCAACATTGATTACTTTTATAAATTCTTGGAAAATTACACTTTGGCCCAAAATTGTGTTGCCCCGTTACTCATTGCTCCAAAATACATAATTTTTGTTATTCATACCTAAATGTAAAAATATAAATTAATAATTTTTTGGGTGAAATATTGAAAAACACTAGTACATGTTTAGAGTAACTTATGGTTGATTACTTGGTAGTTACAAAGTGAAATTCAAAAGGATTATGGACTTGTTTTTGTGCTTGATTTTTGATAAATATTCTCTTACAGACATGAAAAATACAAAGGGGGTTTATAAGGTAGCATCACGTTCAAGCGGATTTCAATTTGGAATTACGAGTAAAGTTTTTACCTTTTGCACTTAGATCCCTCCAAGAAAGTTGAAATCGTCGAATCACGAAATTAGCGGAACCAAAATGCAGTTCAATAATATAGTCTTAACTCTGCAATTTGGGCATGTATGGCTGAACGGAAGGGTCTTGAAAGTCAACATTGATTACTTCCATAAATTCTTGAAAAATTACACAGTGGCCCAAAATTGTGTTACCCCGTTACCCATTACTGAACAATACATGATTTTTGTTATCCTTGCCAAAATGTAGAAATATAAAATAAATTATTTTTAGGGTGAAATATTGAAAAGCGCTAGTACATGTTCTAGAGTAACCCACACCATAAACCCATTTTTCAAGAGTAACCCATACAATAAACCAAATTTTCAAATTTTCTATGAGCACTGGTATTATTACAGGTACCATTCTGGTAAACGTCATTTTACTCACCAAAATAATGTGCAAACTATATAGATGAGATTAGCACTGCAGTAAGCAGAGTTGATCCCACGAGATTCAGAGTAATAATGCAGGGACTAGATGACCGCAAACAGTGATTTGCAATGAATGCAGAGAAGATGCTTTTTATTTTCCGGAAATTTTTCTGTTTTAGTTTCGATTTCCGACGGCCGAACACATACGACCTTCGTTTCGTGTTTATCTTCGAAGGTAACATCTTTACTAAGATTTTTATGCATATTTTTTTCTTCAATTTTTGTTTACTTTCTTTGGTTCATGTGATATTATGGGGTTCGTGTAGGTTATATTGAGTAATATTTGAGATTTCTCTATTTTGTTTTTGTGTTTTGTGAGTTGTTCTTGCGGATTTGTGCTGTTATTTGTGTTGCTGCTGCTGTTTGTTAGATGTCTAAGAATACTTTGCCTCACTGCTGCTGCAATTGAGGAGGAAGGAGGATTTGTAAGTTTTCTTAATTTTCAGCAGTGATGTTTTAGATACAACTATTGATGTTTCTCATTTTCAGCTATATGTTTCATGTTTTAGGCTTTAAGTGTTGTTATCTTTGTTGGTGTTATGTTTTAATTTAACTGTTTGATGCTTGTGGTTTTTTCATGCTAATGCGTGCAATTGATGTTCAGTTTTGATTGTGTAATATCTTTTGGTTTTGTTATGATTTGTGGTAATTTTTGTGTTGTTTTTGCTGTTTCTTAGATGTCTAAAAATGCTTGTCCATTGTTGCTGCAATCGAGAAGGAAAGAGGATATGTAAATTTTTGTTATTTTACAGGTGTGATGTTTTGAATACTGTTGTTGATATTTCAGATTTTATGTTTGATGTTTGATGTTGAGGTTTTAAGCACTGCAATCTGTGATGGTGTGATGTTTTAGTTTCAGTATTTGATGCTTGTAGTTTTTTAAGTGTGCAATTGATGTTCAGTTTTGTTTTTTTGAGTGCGTGTGTGATATCTTAGGGTTTTGTTACTAATTGTGCTAATTTTTGTGCTGTGATGTACCCAATTTATATCATATTTTTGGCACATTCGAAGTCTAATTTTGTAATAGATTAGGGATTTAATTTGA
>JAULKM010000008.1:10139985-10155397 GCA_032355605.1 Rubia tinctorum
GGGGGGCTAGTTTAGGGAGAGGCAGCAGGGGAGAGAATGAGCGGAGGGGGGAGAGGATGAGCGGTGGAGGGATATGGTTCAGGCGGGGAGCTTACTGGTAGCTATGGAGGCAGATTGCAACCAGAGCAACGAATATGCCATGCCCGTCGACGAAATCCGCCCAGTCCCGCTGTGGTGCCATAGGAGGAAGAAGTAGAAGAAGAAAAGAGGGAAATAAAAGGCAGCGGCGGAAAGAGTGGCGAAGCAGGAGAAAAAGAAGAAGAAGAAGCTGAAGAAGAAGAAGTGAGGGGGTAACGACGGCGGCGGTGGCTCGGCAGCGCCAGTGGCATGTGGTGGCCATGGTGTGTTTGGAGAAGATGAAGGGGGTAGAATTGTCATTAGTTTTAACTCCAGGGCTATTTATGTCTTTTCATCATTAGTCAATGCCGGATTTACATCGGTCAACGCCGGAAATCGACCACATGGTTGAAATTAAACATTTTTACAATCTTATAGGGTCATCCCTGCACTTTCAGATTTTACAAGGTCGTCCTTGCACTTTCAGATTTTACAAGGTCATCCCTACACTTTCTCAATGTTATAGGATTATTTTTGCACTTTTCCCTTGAATATTTCTCATACACACTACCAACTGCAGTTTATGATTTCAAAAAAAAAAATCTTTTCCGAAAAGGTGCCATTGAAATGTAAGAAAAAAACTGCACATTGAAAATGTACAATCCGTAGATCCCTTCGAACAGTCGCGACGCTTCGTATCTATAAAATCTACCCCTCCCCTTTCTGTCGTCCTCATCATTTCTCTGTCTTCTTGTTGAAACCATGCCCCCCTTCCAAGACAAACTGTCGTCGTTGCCTGACGAACTGGTGTTCCACATCATATCCTTTCTACCCTTCAAAGAAGCCGTCCGAACCTCCGTTCTCGCTACGCGGTGGCGGTTCGTTGCCCCGGGAATCAAGAACTTGGAGTTCCGCGAGGGCGATTTCGTTGCAGCACAAGAAAACCCAGATGTTGATGATGACACCAGGGAAACCCAGAGAAGGGATTTCATCAATTTCGTACTACGTTGGATATCGAAAGCCCATCCGGGCATTTGGAAAAACTTCTCCATAGCATTTTCAAATCCCAAAGATTTTCTGGTGCAATTGCAGCAATGCATACAGTTCGCCATCGATCGTAACGTGGAAGTTTTTGACGTCGACTTCTCGAACCCCGAATGGGACGAGGACGACGTTCAAACTCAGTATGATCACTCTCAATCTGCCATTCAACTTCCCCTTATTCGGGACGGCGATCTCCCGGCTCTGAAAACGCTGAAACTGTGTTCATGCTATTTTCCGACATGGGCGAACGCTTTTTCCTTACTCCGAAGTGTGACTCTGGGGTGGATCGAACTCACCAGTTCGGGAATGCGTAGCATGCTGGAGAAATGCGCGTCTCTCGAAACGCTGTCGATGAGGAACTGCTGTTATTCTGGTCGCGTGGAAATCATCAGCGAGAGTTTGAGGAGTTTGGTGATGGAGAAATGTCGGTCAGTTGATGGGCCCGACTCTACGTTGTACCTGACCATTGATGCGCCGGAAATGGAGAGTTTCGGTTACTCCGGCGTTCTATTTACTCTATGTTGCGATAGCCTTAACTTGGACATGGATGCGGCTTTGGATTTTGGTCTCCAAGGGGAATTCGGAGAGTTCGGAGATATTCTGTATGAAATCCTCCATAACATTGGAGGAGTCAGGAGTCTGACTGTTTGCACATACATGCTGCAGGTACTCATGATTTCATGTTTATGTTACAATTTTTCCATCATAATAGCATGTTTATTAATTGATAAATGCTTAGTTATAATTATAATAAAATATATGAATCATTCTTCTATTTATTTTTCGGTTTAATTTATAGAAATGCATGCGTGTTATTTCCTACGTAAGAAACCATTTTACGTTTAATATTTAGTTGCAATTCTTCAAGCATGAACCCCTCTTGGTTTGGAAAAAATATTTAATCCAACAATCAAAAAAGAAACAATTTTTTTTTTCAAATTATAATCAAATATGATACATTGACATTTCTTTTCTGCCATACTTATTCTGTATCAGGTAATTCCTCTTGGGGAGGAGCCATATCAGATGCGGCCTAGACTTGAGCGTCTTCAACACCTGACACTGAAGGCATCACTGAGTGAAGATGAATTCTACGGAATCTCATTCTTCTTGAAAAGCTGCCCCAATCTGGAGGTCCTCACCGTTGATCTCAATACTTGTCCAAGAGTTTTCGAAGTAAGCTAATTAACCCAATTTTTCTTCAATTCTTTTGGTGTGAACAATAACTCGACTAATGGAACGCGATGTAACACAGGACTATGACGCTCCAAGTGATATCCGGTACCATCCATTTTACGCGAATCAGTACATGACGCCGGTGTATGCATGCATGAAGAAGAAGCTCAAGAAAATTGTAGTGGAAGGGTTCAGAGGCACAACCAATGAAATAGTGGTGCTGAGATATCTTCTGCAACACAGCAAGGTTTTGCAGACATTGCACATAAAGATTTCAACGGAGAGGGATTCCGATGGGAATAGCCTGGAAGAAGTGTATGTTGCCAGAGTATGTAGCTTGTTGCAACTGAAGATAGCCAACCAACGCCTTCAGATTCTACTCTCTCGTGACGCATAAAAATCATGTGTGTTTTAGCTTTCATCTATATGCAGTAAAAGAATCCGTAGTGAATAGCATGCACTTAACATTATAGGTTTAATTTATAAGAATGTAAGCATACTTTTGCGTATATATGAGGTGAATCCCTGCATTGTATGCAATTGCTATATATAGCCCTATTGAATTCTAGAAAATCGTATGTCTTCCTTTTTATTATGCCTTTACGAGAAGTTTTTTTTTCCGAAGCCAAATGATCTAACAGCATAAACACACCTTGAGGCCAAATGATCTAACAGCATAAACACACCTTCCTTCCGAAGCTCACTGATGCGTCTCGATCGAAATCGATCAAGAAACACCGTTGAGTCACTTGGTTGCGATCTGCAAAGATATAAGCCCTAGAGTGTTCAAGAGGAAAACTCTCCAATATTTAAGTCAGCAAACCGTATGAATACTGAAACATACCTGGTATTTATACTTGAGTAAGCCTAACAGTATTTGTGTACAATATCACTTCTGCACAACACATTAAATGCCAATAAATACGGTATTAAAACTGTTCGTTTCTCCTAAAGCCATTTGGCTGATATGTCGGCCCAATAAATTATTTGGGTTTACGAGATTTTAACAATCGTCAAAAGCCCCCAAAAAATTAAACGTCACCTCGAGGTTTAGAAACATTCGTGATAACTAGATAAGATATTTGGACGAAATGCCTTGAGTTTTATCAGCAATAAGATCGAGTCTCGACGATATGTCTCGATATCTTCTGGTCCTAAAATTGCTTTCAACCCTTGTGAGAAAAGCGCATGACTGACGGTTTCTTTAATGATGCATCTAGAAAGATTCTCACGCCTTCTCAATCTTTTAGTTTTTCAATATACTCATTATGTATCCTCCATTTCAGCCTTCATAACTGTTCACTTGCTCAACGCACAAATTTCTCTCAACCACTTCTGTCACCTTCCTTCTTATTCTCGTCAATTAGGTTTTCCTATTCTTCCTCACTAACTTTTCTCCTTGCTTATTATCATGGCAACTAGATCTTCTACTTCTGGTAAAATTTCCAACAAGAGGGGGTTTCCAACAATTCCGCTCCTTTGGCCATCTAGAAAAGGAATGGGCCATTTCATCAAATCTCCTGTAACTGGTATTGCAGAGCTTCAAGTTTCAGTAACTGAGACTGAGTCTTCCTTGAGGGGTGTGTTAAAGAAAAAGATGGGAGTCCAGAAGTGACTCCCTCAAGATAGGTTACCCTCATGGATGAGGAGGATAATGCTTCTTTGAGTGGAGGGGGTGAGACACTCGTAGAACTAGAGAAAGGGCTCTCGTGTTTAGCCACAGTGAAGTCAGTTATCTATTTAAAACATATTTGAAAGGACTTTATTCCCCCTAAAAGATTTAAGGTCAATCCCGCACAAGTTCATCCCAATGTGATAGTCATTATTATGAAGTTTATGACAAGGTGTCACGAAATCGAGATTAAGCCTAAATATTGGTTACTCCGTTCATTATATAGCGTGATACATAGTGGGAACAAGAGGGATCTTGTTATTACTTTTGTCAGCAGATTCAGGAAGTAAAAAACTTTCCTCACTCCTTCCAATTCGTCTGGATGGAATCGGTAAAGGGTTCACCTTCGACTGTAGTTGAAGGTACAATGCCCCTTCCTGGAATCAAGATGTAGTAGTTAAACTTCGAAGGGTAAAAGTACTTTCCTCCCAGTGATCTCGAAGAAGCCAAATTCCATCTTCTGGCCACTCGTATTGACTATAAAGATTTTATGGTTAAAACCTTGACTGGTGGTTTTATGTCGACACCCAAGATTTACTGGATATACGTATATGAGAAGCTCGAGTATAAGAAAAGGCAGCTTATTGCCCCTCGAAAGCAGAAAAGGGCTATCGAAGGAGATAACCTTCCTTAACTAAAACTTAAGAAACTCACACGAGAACCCCTTCTTCAGATTACATCTTTAACATCTGACCCTTCGAAAGGTGTCTTAGTGATAATTTATTTGTAATGATTTTCCTTTTCCTGTTTCTAACTCTTTATCCATTCATTTTTCAGTGGGCCTTAGTGGAGCTCTGAAAGATTTGAAGAAAGGTGGTCGACAACAAAAAGGCAATGTGGGCAATTCTTCTAAGAGTACTTCCTCTGTTTCGTTAGATGCTCTCGTGTAGAGCAATGATGCACAAACCATTTCCAAAGACAAAAGGAAAGGCCTAGAACAACTTTCCGCTGATGAGCAACATAAAAGGGAGAAACGATCAAAATCTTGAAACTTCCCGCAACCCTCGTTAAACTCGCACCTCCTCGAGTGCTCTTGTCCTGGATAAGACAGTTTTGGAAGGCTTAGCCAAAAATCTCGAGGTTTTAGAATATCCTTGAACCTTACCTCTTCTTATATATATATATGCATAAATATAAATATATACATATATTTATATATTTATCACATTTTATTTCACGTTGGTGTCCCAGCCTCTATGCTTCCCAAGAAAAGCTGTATAAGGAGAATTTTAACCTTCGTAAGGAGGTCCAACTGAAGAGAGGTGAACTGATTAAAGGTCAGGATGAGCTCAAGGGGAAGGATGAAGAGCTAATTCGCTTAAGGAAAGAACTAGAGAAGGCCAAGGGAAGTAACGAGGTCCTCGAGGATGAGAAGATCAAAATTGGAAAATATTTGGAGAAGGCTTGAGATCCGGAGGCTCAGGCCTCCCTACTCGAAGCTTTCAAGGATAAGCTAATGAAAACCTATCAAATGTTTTCATCATATCAAATTTTAGAATCATGATATGCCCTTTAGTTTTGAAATGTAGAAAACTGATAAGTTCTTGTAAGAGAAGACCATTATCTGCAATTTCTCTTCCAGAAACAAAAGTTTATTTTTCTAGGCTGATTATTTAATTAACGAAAGGTTTTAATCTTGTTGAAATGACCATAGTGGAGAATTTTTTTAATAATGTTACATAGACTTATTGGTCTATAATCTTTAAAAGTGGAGCAAATCTCCTTTTTAGTAATTAAGATTATTAATGTTGAGGATAGAGCTTTAGAAATATATGCCCCAAAGAAGAACTCATTAACGGCTGTAAGCACATCTATTTTAATTATGTGCCAACATTTGTGATATAAAAACCCAGAATAGCCATCTGGTCCAGAGGCAAATTGGTTATCCATTGATTTAACTATCTCATTTAATTCACTCATATAAATCTTTTTCATTAACTAGATGTTCATGTCTGGAGTTAATGTTTTAGGAATGTTTTCCATAAGCTAGGAAGTATTAATACTCGTGGGATTTGAAACTTCCTCAGTTAATAGTTTTGTATGGTATTTATTAGCTTCTTGACCAATTCCTTCTTGATCATATATCCAGGTCCCTTCATTATTTTTTATTTAAGCTATTGTTTGTCTCTTATGTTTGAATTTAATTGTTTGGTGGGAAAAAAATTGAATTAGCATCTCCTTCTTTTAACCATTTAAGGTTAGATTTTTTTTGTCTCCAAAAAGTCTCTTGATTGGAGATAGCTGTTTTTATTTTAGCTTTTGCATTATTGTAAGCTATTAGGGTCTCATCATTTTTATTATCTTGAAGATCTGATTCAGCCTTATTTAACTGGTCTTCATATGATTGAACAACATCAAAGATGTTGCCAAAAACATTATAATTCCAGAATTTTAAAACAGTTTTAAGTGTTTTAATTTGAAAATAAACTTCCTCATTCCAGTTTCATGAGTTTGAACATTCCAAGAATCTTCCACAAGTTTCATAAATGTTGGGTTATTAGTCCAATATTTTTAAAATTTCAAAGGTTTGGGGACTGTAAAAGGTTGATGTTCTGAAACATGTAAAATTAAAGGAGTGTGGTCAGAATGTTCTCTAGCGAAAACTTGGATATGTGAAGAACTAAATTTAAACCACCAAAAGGTGTTTGATAGTTCTCTATCTAATCTCTTACACACTCTACCTTTAGGTCTCATGCCAGTCTAAGTGAAATGGCATTCTGAAGAAGGTATGTTAGATAGATATTGTGCTGTTAAAAAGTTATTAAAGTTTTTTAATGAATTTTTGGTCTGGGATAGATGGTCCCAGATATTCTTCCTGCTTTGAGATGACATAAAAATCCCCTATTAAGCAGAAATGTTCTCCATTGAAAGAGGCTAAGTTGCTCCATAGAATTTTTCTGTATTTTATTCTGTGTTTTGCATAAATGAATCCAATTTTACAGTCATATGTTATATTTTGGTGCTTAACAGCTGTGTATACAATTTGTTCATCCACTGAGACGATGTTGATTATAACAGAACGATCCCAGAAAATCCAAATTTCGCACTTTGGGTTTGAGAATTTTTTTAAAAACCTATAAGCCTTGCAATTTTCTCAGTTGAGCTTGCAAGTAGCATAGGTTCTATTAAGGCAAAAAAAATTATTTTATGCCTTCTTTTTTAGATCTTTAATTCTGTTTTGGGAAGGTTTATTACCAATCCCTCCAACATTCCATACAAAAATTTTAAGATCCATCATTGAGAAGTTTTGGATGAGTACAATGAAGAACGAGTAAAAACCGTTTCAGGAGTTGAAGGTAATCTTTTGTACTGTATATTTTAGGCTTATTCTTCTGATCATTATGATCTGACATGATTAGATTAGATTTAAAGATAGAGTTCAGCTTAGTTTGAGACTCAGACAGGGTGGCTTTTAATTCTTCAAAATTAAGACTCTCATTATTAATCCTTAGGAATTTAGGTAGCCTCAAAGTTTCAGTGTTTAGCTACTCCGATATTGCACCTTTTTCCGGTTAGAGGACATTAAAGGAGAACCTCATCAATTTATTTCGATAAAATCTTCTTCAATCTTTGATAAGTTATCCAGAATGTTAATTACTAGGTTAACCTGAGGTGAGAATGATACCTTTTCGGTGATTTCCAAAGTAGTATCAGTTTGGCCTCTATTTGATGTTTTTACTTGGAGCATATATGTAATTCTTGGTGACATCTTATCGTTTGAAAGGGAAGAGCTTTTAGGGATAGATGAAACTGCATTATCATTCTTATTAGCTACTGTATCAATAAGAATCATCTCAGAAGATTCATTGTTTTCAAATTGATCATTGCTTGAATGGGAGTTATCAGGTATGAACTGAACAATTTGCAAATTAGCAAGATCCACATTAGAAGAATTTTTAGATTAAGTGGGGTTATAGGGGAGAGTTTGAGGAACCTGGGACCCTAAACAGGGGTTTGGACTTGAGAACTCTGAGCAGCGGTAGCTATATGATCAATATTGGCCTTTAATGCCTCCTTATTAGCCTCCATATGAGCATCAATGGAAGTCTGCTCTTTTTGGTTTGCTGATTTTGAATCCTTGGACATAGCTGAATTTGGGACCTAGAATAAAATAGTAGATATGTTTTTGTTAACTGGAATATAAACTTTGTCCTTAATTGCTAAGCCATACGTAGAAGGTCCAACCCCCTTACCATTGTTCCTTCCCTATCATTCTTTGGGGTTGGACTTCTTACCATTATTTGGGTCTGGAGTGGAGTCTTTGGGTATCCAGGAAGTAAACTTGGAATTAGTTTGCTCAAACCTGCAAACTGGAGCTAAATGGTCTAGCTTGAGGCAGTTAGAATAGTACTGAGGGACCCCTTCATATTCAACGTATTGCCAAAACCCAATGTCCCTAAAACTTAACCAGACACTTTCTAGAAGAGGTTTAGTAACGTCCATTTCAACACAAACTCTAGCAACATGGAGTCTGGTTCTATTTAAAGTTGCTTTGTCAACTCTCCAAGGATTTCCTAAAAGATTACCAATTGATATTAAAGCCCTGTAATCAAAAAATTGTTAACGAAAACCAAACAATGAAATCCAAATAGGAGCATATGGTGAATTAGCATTAGGATTAAAGTTAGACACCCATTTAGTCATTCTAATTGAGTACGAACCAATGTTCCAGATTTTATGTAACCAACATCTATAGTAATCGTCCGGAAAATCAAAATTAATTAAAACCTGGTGAGCAGAGTGATATTGGTTATACACAGTAGTTTGAAAATATAAATCATTACTTCTCAATGTTAGGTAAAATGAAGATTTTTTTATCCTTTCGGGCTATGTATTTGCGCATTTATTCTATCCGCTCTTGCTTCAAACACCCAATCCCTTGAGTCATTAACAGACACAAATAGCCTACCCAACCCTTGTCCTTATTTTTAGCAAAGTAATATTGTACCTTACACATACAATTTAGAATGTTAGATGTGAATATGTATTGATATTGTATCGTAAAAAGAGAAATTAAAAAATGAGACTCGCACTTACAATAGAAAGAGGGACATGATAGATTGGTTGACTTGGTGACACCTACATAAATTTTCAAAATCACTCCATAATGCAATGATGTATTGGCTTCTTCCAAAAATACACGTATTTCAAGAAAAATTGTATATTGAGTTATGTTGGTGTGCCGAGATCCAATTTGACAATACCCCAACAAAAGGTGTTGATCCCCTCTTCACTCGTGCTGTCATCGTTTAAGGTTTGGTGTTTTCCCTTCCGATACAATAGCTTTTGTGGTGGTCGGTGGGTTCACCTTCAAATGACCGTCCTTCTTGGGATCTACATAAACAGGACACTGAGGCCAAAAAAGAAATATTTATTGGGCTGAGCCAACCTTCTTGTAATCCCCGTCGGGAATAGGCAACATTGCATTGTGCACAAATGGTTTCTCCACAGATACCCTTGTGATTCCATCCTTGATTGGTTTGGAGTAATGATGTCTCATCGATTCATAAAAAATACCATCGGCTACATGTAGCAAAGTACTATTTTCACCAAACTCTACGTAAAGCTTGCATATTTGAGAACCCTACAACAAACATACAATATTTTGTTACAAATGACCTAAATAAATGTGATTTATTGTTGATAATTGCCCGTACGTTTTTTTGGCGATGATAGGATTGCCTTGTCGAGAAATGCAACAATTACAGGTCCCGATTGTAATCCATTGTGGTGAACTTCAATGTCGCCCACGGAATGGTAAGAAACTCTCGATGGCGGCTCCTAGTCGCTGTTAAGATTATCAGGATTTTTAGGTACGACAAGACCGGTTTGCTTCACTAACTTTCGAATCAAAATCTCTTTTTGATGTAATCGTTTGTCCCGGAGAATGACATTTTTTTGCAACAAGTATATTCTTGATGGCTTAGCCCTTGTATAAGAACAGACAATTCCAAAAGCCTCTTTTTGTGTCACGAACGCACCAACACACTAGGGCATCCTGGGTGATCGGATTTTCCAGTTTCCTCGCACAAGATGTCGTGCTTACATGTGGGAATGAATATACTTTCCATTTGATCTTGTTTTAATTTAGCCTACAACACCGGAAGCGATGAAGAGCATTAATACCCCTACTTGAAGGGAAACAAATATTCAATATGTGCAAGAAAATAATCAAAGCTAATAAAACACGTACCACTTTTTCCGCAAGTTCAATGTCCTCATCTTTGTCAAAATCACCCTTCTTATTTTTTTGAGCATTGATAAATAGATCACACCAATATATTTGTTTGACATCGATCAGAACAACCGATGTCCTAGCATCTTCCTCGGACATTCCCCTTTCATTTGCTAGTATAACATCTTGTTCTAATTGTTCTCTCACCATCTCGAGTGCCGCCAATCCTTAACCTCCACAACTCTTCATATGAAGAGTTATGTTCAACATAGCATTGTGTTTTTTCTCTTCCCTCATATCCTACGAGAAAAGAGAAAAGCAATGTGACATCTACACTGACAAAATCTAAATGTAAACCATTTAGATTTGTAGTAGACTAACATTTTTGTCATTCTATAAGGCTCTTATTTTGTGGATCTCCCAACTCACTGGTTAAATATATGTGTAAGTTAGCCACATACGATTCCCTTTTCTACTGGAGAATATGAAATCTCTAGAAAGTGTGAACTTGTGTTCTTGCAACTTTTGGATAACATCTTCATGGATATCTTTCTTAACTCGTCCATGTCAAGGGCATCAATTTCAAAGGGTCTCTATTTATTTTGACGTAGAAGGAAAAGTTAAAAAAAAGTAATTGGCTTCCCATAAACTTCAATTAGATAAATCGGATTAGAATAAATATTTAAACAACTATGACGGAGTACCTTGAATTCCATTCATAGGGTGACTTTGTATTCCTTTGGAACATCATGTCAATAATCATAATGGATTTCCACCCGAGTATGACTGACTTTACCAACCCAACTTAACCACTTTGCACGGTCTTTCGACAAACACCGGCCCATAGTGATGAAAACCATTGGAGTCACTTCCTTCCAAGCCATTCTCCTTTCCAATGTTCTACAATGCATTTTTGCAATTCCCGTCTCTCCGTTCCCTTCTTCCTCCTCATCCTCATCAACCGTTGTTTTGTTATTTCCATCATTGGAATTTAATGCATCATCTCGACCCCTCTTCGTCAACATTGGATTACCACCCACCCATTAAATTGAACACTTGTCAATCTTTAATGTTCCTAATTCCACAAACCCAAGAACAAGTAAAAAATAGCAACATGATCTACTAATTTACATAAATATACACACAAATATATATTAAGCATAAATGAAGAGTATTAAATTAAAGAACATAATTATACACAAAAAAATATAGTGTAATCATTTACCTCAAACCCTAATAGAATAGTTATTGGTATTATACTGAATTAGAACATAGATATAGTGTAATTATTCACATAATTGAAGAACATAATTATCACCCCTCTCAAAGCCACGACCTCTCACACCCCTCCCTTTGTCACCCCTCTCTCTAAACCCTAGCGCCACCCCTCTAAAACCTAGCGTCACCCCTCGCCTCAGCCTTGCCATTGACGCCACCTGCGTGACCCACCACTGACGCCACAACTGATCTATCGCCACTACCGGTTCAGATCTGGAGAATGGGAGGCGGAAGGATGGGAGTTCTGATGCAGATACATCAGGCCCTGGAGCTAGAGGGATGTGGGAGGACATGAGCTGAAGAGAGGCGGCGGAGGAGGTTAAGAAGGAGAGTCACATCTGGGTTTAAAATGTAGGGACATGTTGGTCTTTTACCAGGGAAAAATTTGCAGAGAGATTATCTCTCTCTGTAGATTCCCTTGGGACGGAGGGAGTAGTTTAATTCAACAAATCCACCATTTATTTACTTTATAAACAATTTTAACATTCTTGAAAAAAATGTATATTTATAAAAACTAAAATAACTTTATAAAGCTACTATTAATTATAAATAATAAATTGATTAAAATATGAAATATATATTCATATTATAGTAAATAAATTTTAGTAACATTATATCTTTTAATTGAAATGTAAAAAGTATTCTAATTAAGTACAATGCAAATAATTGTATTTTTTATTAATTTAATAATTTATAATTAAAAAACACAAAATATTATTATTTTAACTTATATGAAAATAAATTATTATTTATTATTTAAAATTAAAATTTATTCATTTTATTGAATACTTTATTTTAAAAATTACTATGATTTGGATCTATTTTGTGATCCGGTCCGACCTATTTGATCCTAAAATTTGGGTCGATTTTGGCTGGGACAACTAACCCGCCCCGACCCGCGGGTTAGCATGACTAGCCCCACTTATTATTTTTAGTTTGACGATTATTATGATGTTTTTGTTAATTATAGTTGATATTTTATGATTTTTAGTTGAAGTTATGTTATTTGTAGTTGATGTTTTGCAATTTTTCGTTGATATTTATTTATTTTTTCTTCAGATTTCTGCACGGGGAAAGAATGGGAGGAAATTGGGGAAAGGTCCCTGAGAATAATTGGGGAAAGGTCCCTGCAATAGATGTGAAGAAGAATGAGGAAGAATTGCACAAAGGTCCCTGATTAAAGTTTAAACTGTTTCAAAAGAAACCATCTCTAATAAATAAATTACATGTGGCAAAAAATATTTGTATGTAGGAAAGTATTTTATGTTAAGATGAGCGTCAGAATCAAAATTTTCACATGTCAAATTGAATATTTAAAATGACATAAAAATGGGGTTGGAACAAAGTAGCAGTTACACAATTCATTAGACAATTATCAAATTTTAATTGGTGTCTCATCATAATATATAATATTTTTTAACATACAAGTTGTCACTTGACTAATTCTTTTAGTACTTTTATTTTAAAATATAATTAACTTAATTTTTTTTATTAATATGACATCATGCTTGATGTCACTATTTCTTCTCCACCTCATTCCACATCAGCAACTTTCGAATACCTTTATCATCACCATTTGGATTAAACGGTTTGAACCCAAACCAAATCGAAACCCAAATTTCAAATTCGATTTGGTTAATTCAAATTTTTGATAATTCGGTTTGGTTTTGATTTTGGATTTTTCATGGGTCAACTCGATTAACGCGAATCAAACAAAGCGAAAATCGATTAAACTGACCCACCGTCCACCCCTATTGATAACCTGAATTCACACCTCTGGGAAGAATAAGAATAATGTAAGGTCAAGAGTTCAATTCGGAGGTTAGCAAATGGGCAGCTTTTTCCCATAACACGTAAATCTTGAATCCACTGTCCCGTTTGCAACGGACCCTATTTTGGTATCTACCGGCTTGCTACCGAAACAAGTGTTCCCAGCCTCCTTTTCCCTCTCATGTTCCTTTTATGTCTCCCTCGTCAGTTCCCTTTGAAGAAAAAAACAAAACAAAAAAAGAAAAACATGGAAAGAAATAACTCTGAAATTGACCAGATTTGAACCAATTCCAGGAGTGCACCGCCCTCATGGATTCTGTTTTGGAGTTAAAGAAAATGAATGAAACGTGTGTATTTTTCGAAACAAAGCGCACTGTTATAATCAAATAATTATTAATTGTAAAATTTTCTCCATGAAGAAGGCATTGTATTTCAGAGGTATTGATTCATGGCTAATGTTAAGCAATGCCAGGATGTGCAGCCTCCTCATCAACAAATGTGAGTATCCTTTAATAACTTTATACTGTCTCTTTTACAATAACTTGGATTTTGTCAATCTGCTTAGTTTCGTTTCGTGTTGTGGAATCGGCCTGCAATTTAATGCGTGCATGAGATCATCCGGCGGTGTTCTATTTTTGTTTTTTGTTTTGTTAAAAAAAATGATAAGACTGAAGAAGATTATGGCAATGTGGTGTTAATGCAGTTTGTTATCTAGTCCCTCACATTAATGTAGTTTGAGAGCTAGCGAGGTGAATCCGATTCATTGATGGGATTTTGACATGTGTCTTTAAACTTGGTTACTGATCAAGTGACCGTCCACTGTCATAAAGGAAAGGCGGAGAGTTGGCATTTCAAGCGGTTCTGTGAGTTATTTTCAGTATCTGAAACTTGTGAGTGTTTTTTTAAGATTTGGTGACAGAGCTCTTAGAATCAATTAGCTGATAACAGTTTGGTGTTCATCATTTACCTGTGTTTTTTTGGTTGTAAGATGCGGTTCTTCAGAATTTTGCACTTTGAATATGGGTGTCTTTTTGGTTTACAATAGAAGCATGTCTTTGCTTTGATTTGGGAACTTGCATTTGGTTTTGGTTTTTCGATTAGTCCTCTATTGCAAGAAAATCTGGGATAATATTAGTCTTTAATGACATTTTTTCCCATGTAACTTTTCCCAATTCTTCAAGGAAATGATAAATGATTTTCTGTAGTTGTACTGATTTTTTTTCTATATCCTGATTCATGTGCGTCCTTGTCACAGCCGTTTTGGTTGTTATTTGCAATGTTAGTAATGTCTCAGAGTTCCAGACGTTAGGTGTCGAATTCAAGGAAATGATTTCAATTTGCTGTTCTCTTGGTCTCAGTCTCCATTTGCATTATTGTGGTATTTCCCCCCTGTAAATCCCTGAATCTGAAATTTCAGATTATTGATTCAGAAGGCTTTTAAATAGGAAATGATCAGATGCTAGATTCCTGTAAATCTCTTAATTTGAAATTTCAAATAATTGATTCAGAAGGCTTTTATATTGTAAATGATCAGCTGCTAGATATTGGAAATGATCAATTCTGACCGAGTAGACTTTTGTGTGTAATTGTTTCCCGTCTGATATTTTACAGGACGCTATGTAAATATGATTTGAGAAATCATACAAATAGTGAATGGAACCTCTAACATGTTATTCTTAATATGCTGTATCTAATGAGTTTGCAGGTTTCCTATGATCTTTTCTCCCTACTAGTGATGTGTGTGCATAGCAAAAACCAAGCATTTAAAATTAGGACCTCTTTTCAGTTGACCTTTACTCTTGAACTATCTGTTATCCTCCCATGGTTATCTCGTCATTTTTGTTGTTTGATCTTGCAAAGGAAACCTGCTGGGGAGTACTGCTCGACGCTTAAGGAAGCATTGGAAAACACGTCTTGCATGGCGGGAAGGCTGACATGCTTGTTCCCTTCAGCCTCTGCTCAAGGTGGTAGTCCTAACCCGAGTCATGTACTATGTTCAAGTTCTGTCCTAACCCGAGTTTGTTGCTTTCGTTGATAGACTTGAGATGCTTTCAGATGGAAAAGGAGAGACATGATCAGGCATCTCCAAGAGGAGTTGTGGAAGCATGCATTAAGTATATGGAGAAGGAGAAGGATGAGGATTCAGGTTCTCCCAAAAAATGCAGCACGCCTTCTGAACCAGAATCGTCTCATTCACCAGCACATTCGCGATGGCACAAATTTTTCAGACTCTGGAAACA
>JAULKM010000008.1:10170931-10195324 GCA_032355605.1 Rubia tinctorum
TTGGTCTTCTAGCGAACAAGTTATTCATTATGTGGAGACTACGTGGCTCCACCCCCATAAGGAGAAATTCATTCATGCCTGGACAAATGGATATCTCCATTTTGGGAACACAACTACATGTCGTGTCGAAAGCGCTCACTCGTCATTGAAAGGGTGGTTGAAAACATCTACCAGTTCCCTCGATACGGTATGGAGGCGTGTGGACCTGATGATAGCCGACCAGATTACGAAGATTAAGGACAGCCTTGAAAGATCAAGAATGTGCACTTGCAAATTGCACCGTGCAGTCATTTTCCAAAATTTGGTTAACAATGTGTCTAAATATTGCCTGGACAAGTTGAAGGACGAGAGGAGGAGGGTGGCAACTCTTGGACCACAGGTTTATGCATACTGTGGATGTGTACTGCGTTCAACTCATCGAATTCTATGCGCTTGTGTCATGCATGCGGCAACTGAACAGGGAAATCCTTTATACCTGGACGACATTCACCCACTATTTAAGACAATGATGTTCGGTGTCGATTTGCACACTACAGAAAATATTTCCAGGGTTGACCAGGACCAATCATTATTCAGCAGTCAGTTGGAGGAGCTGGCAAGTGGTGACCCATCTGATTGCCGTCGGGTCTTTAGCTACATTGAGGAGCAGTTGCATCCAGAGAACAGTGGAATAGAAGATGATGTTACTAGGACACGTGGCAGACCAAGCGAGCAGGTCCCTAGATCAGGATCTACGAGGCAGTTACCGAGCTACCACGAGCATGTGAACAACCATTACGGCCCATCCCTGAGCCAACAGAGTTCAAGGTTACCGGGTAGAGGTAGATTAGGGCGAGGAACTCGACACGGTATGTCCCCCCCACAGTAACATATCCTTCCATTCTAATTTAATCGCTGAAAAACTCCTGACAATGTAATGTTCCTGCAACAGCAATGTTCCCCTATCTTGAATGTGTTCCCCACATTATCAGGCGTGACATTGAGGGGTGGAACGATGTCACCAGTGATGGAAATTGTGGGTTCCGATGCATCGCCGATGCGTTCCGCGTGGACGGTCAGGGTGACTGGTCCGGATCCCGCCGGGTAATTTATAACGAGATATCGACTCATTGGCCAGATTATGTTCCTATATACGGGTCGAAAGACGAGGTTGACTTAGCCAGGACCCGTGTCAAAAACTCCAGAGGTCCATGTGGCCGTGAACATTGGTTCATCGTAATTGGGGATATGTTTCCTGTGACCACCTACTACAACACGATTATCGTTTTATACTACATTACCGGTACCAAATCAGCAAACTTTTGTTGTACTGTTCTCCCTTTGAGAGCGGATGGTGTTGAGGAAGGAACGTCGAGGGAGCTACACATCGTATACGTTGCCAGTACAGAGCATTTCTCCAGGATACTAGTCAAGGGAAACTGCCCCATGCCCCCGGTTGCCCACCAGTGGCTGGTTTGCAGAAGATTGGACGTTGTCGGGTGGGAATTACCCTTTCGTAGGAGGATGGCATCGTGGAACAGAGCATACAATGTACCGTAGTAAGATTGGATGTTATTCATTGTTAAATCATTTACCGGACGGAACAGAGCATACAACGTACCCTCTCGTGCCATATGTTCGTGACGGAACTGTTTCATGATTTTTTGGTGAAATATTGAAAATCGCTAATACATGTTCTAGAGTAATTTAAAGTTGATTACTTAAAAACATTAAATTACAAACTCAGTAATGTATAATCAGATGATATAACACAAACAGCAAACTAAAATGCAACTATGAAGTTTGGCATTGTTAGTGAAATGCGATTATGAAGTTTGTTCCAATTTTTCAGTACGCGGTACATAGAAATGACTTAGAATTGGCAAATTATGCATACAACATCAACTTCAAATCAAGAAAACATGAAAATGAACAAATCCATTAAGGTACATAACGCAGACACTCTCCTAGGGAATGCGCTCACCTCCGTGGCGTCTACGGTACTTAGCGTGACGAGGTATAATAATGGTATCCAAACACCCCTATCAGACACAGTCTCACGAACATTGCACGATCCACCGGAAGACTGGGCAAATCGACCTGCTCTGTTCCTATTCGTATGTCTACCTCCTCCACGACCAGCTGCTGGAATGTTCACCTTCACCTGAATAGCCGTCTCAGGAGGGCCCCATGGGTGAACATTAGACGTACCACATCCCCCTCTAAAAAGGGACGAGAATATGCACCATAACCATGATGTGGGCTACGTGCAGGTACTTCATCCCCTGGATGGAACAATGATTTCCAGTTACGTTCCTCCCGGAATGAATACATTTAATCGTCATTGACAATGTTCAGATCCGGATCATCCCAGGTTTCCATCGGCTCAAAAGTACCACCGGCTCTTGGAGAAGTTGGTTCCACATGTACCTTGTTATCTTGTACAAAATTGGGCTACTATTCCTGTAGTGACGCAATTCGTCTCGCCCTGGCGGATGCACTAATCCCCCTCTCACGTATACTACGACCTTCATCAGCGGGTCTGCAGTCAGCGTTCATTTGTAAATTATTCGCCTAACAATTAATTACTTATAGGGGAAACATATAACACATAAATAATTTAAAAGTTACATTTCATAAATAATAACATATTTACTAATTGCAAATTAAGTTATTCCTAATCAAATGATATAAAATGAAGACAAATCCCTAAAATAATATACATCAATTTCTAGTGTACATCTTATATGTCATTTTTCAACTTACAAGAACAAATTAAGTTATTCCTAATGAAATGGTCTTGCAAGAAGAACACTAATGTAATTTACATATTGATATAAGAATAAAATATTTTTTTATCTAATATGTCATAAACATTAAATTGCATACTCAATCATGTATAATCAAATGATATAACGCAAACAACAAACTCGTAGAAAAACTCAACATTTTCTACATTAATAATTATTTATCCTAGTTATCTACCAAAATGGTGTATTTATTATTAAATGGGACTATATTCAGATTTTGCAATAACATTTTTTCTATTCAAATGTTATTTCAGATTATTTTTAAAAATTTCAACATTCTTTTTAAACAACAGTTTTGCTATTATTTTCTTCAAATTGTTTATGTTTCAATAATATTTTATTTTTTCAATCCTAACAATATTTTCAAATTGTCAAATTTCAGATTTTGCATTCATTCCCACATTCAAATTTAATTTAATTTCAATTTAAAAATCAAGTTTCCACAAACCATTTATTTTAGTGCCCTTATTTTATTAAACCTAAAATTTTAAATTTTAAATTTTAATTTCATTAAATTTATATTTATATTTCAATTAAATTTTAATTTCATTTACATTTAAATTTCATTGCAATTTCATTTCAAACAAAAACCCTAAACCCCACCCCCGAGGCGCCGCCGCCTCCCCTCCCAAACCCTTCGCTGGTGCTACCTACAAGCCAGGCGGCGGAGCCGGCCGGTTCTTCCCCCGTCACCGTCCAATGTTCAACCTCCGGCCAAATTCTAACACACTGTCCAGGTCCGGTCTTTCTCCCCTCCATTTCTCCCGCAACCCTAGGACCCGACCTGTCACCGTTCTCTGCCACCCCACCATTTCAGAACCTACCGTCCTTCCGCTATCCCCCAAACCCAGCCAATCTCCTCCACCACCACACCGTTATCCGCTTTCACAACCAATATCAGCCAAACCCCCATCCCTCACACACAGCCAAACCCTCAAACCTCAAGCCCATCCAAACCAACAACCAATCTCAAAATCTATGTTTTCCTGCCAAAAACGGGTGAAAACCACCCTAAAATAAAATTTTAAGGTTTCATTCTTACGGGAAAAAATAATACTAACATTTTCGCGACTTCCCCGGCGGCGGTGGGTGGCGACGGGCGGTGGTAGGCAGCATATATTGGTTGTGGATGGAATTCTGTGGAGAGGGGGAGAGGGAGAGGAAAACTTGAAATTCTATTGGTGAAATGGTGAATGGGGCTTAATAGGGTGGGGAGTTACAAAAGAAACAAAAATAAAAGGAAAATAAGTCAATAATACAAGTATCAATACGTATTTAGGGCGTAACTAGTAAAATAGATGGCGTGAAATAGCAACACCGAAAAATGTCTGCCAACTCAAGCTTGTAGAAACATGCATGTAACCAGAAAGAGGAAACAAACATAATCAATTCTTAATTCCCATTTTCTAAAAATAAACCGTTCATCTTTTTTTTGTCTTTCTTGTTTTACTGAAACTATTAGTATCTGTAAAATTCATGTAATTAACAATTTATGAAAATATAAAAAAGAAAATTTATATATGCAACAAAAGGAAATCTGTTGGCAGAATTATTCCATTCCGTATTTGAGATTGAAATATATACATCAATTCCCAAGTTTATGATATTTTATTGAATGATTAATGAAATTGGAATTCATATGATAATATATTCCTTTTCATATGTGATTTACTTTGATTGGATTGGATATATTTTAATTCCTTATTTCAAGAGATTTGATTTGGTACTCCTATTTCCATCGAATTTGATTGGAATCAGAATTGGAGATGGAATAGGAATTGTATTTTTCACAGCTTCACGGAGAAAATCTGCATCCACGTTTTCATATATTTTGAGAGTACTCAAGAGTTATTGGTCTGTGTTCAAACATGATCTTAAACTGTTGATCAAATTCATAATCGTATACCTTAATTCCTGGGGAAGAAGGGGTCCAACATCGATAAGTTTCGAGGAGGTTAGAGGAAGTCTGATTAAGGCGGATTGGTAGCAAATGGAGCTTGCAAAAACCACAGTTATAATTTGATAAGATAAGTATGAATGCATGGTATGCTTTGTACAATGTCTTTATGATTAGTGGATTTATTTTGAACTGAGCAAGACCTTGCAGATGTAAGTAATCTACCAAATTGCATAGCCAAGTCTCGTGTGTTAACTCTTATGTTTTAAGATACTTGGTTTAATTGGAACTAATTAATTGGATTAAAATATATAATTGGTGAAACCAGAATTTCAATTGGTATCAAAGCTTTATCACTTGTGTTACCTTGGTTTGACAAGGAAAGGTGTGATCTGGTTTTATCAATGGAGACCAAAGAAGGAACTTTTGTGTCTCAGCCAGCACTGCTAGAATGAACGAACTATAACTACTCAAAGGCTTGCATATGAATTTTTATAAATTCATCGGATGAATTGGCTTGGCACTATGTTGAAATAAATTGGAATTCCCCAATTACTGGAAGTTCTGTAGGAGGAGAATACAGTTCTAATTAAAGGGCCAACAGTTAAGTCTAAAGAGTTGTGGACAACAGAAGAACAAAAGGATAGATCGGTGAACTCCAAAGCACTAAATGCCATCTTTAATGCAATAGATGACAGTTCAAATTCATCTCTACATGTCATCACGTAAAGAAAGCATGAGATATCTTACAAACGGCGCATGAAGGTACAAGTCGTGTACATGAATCAAAACTACAAATACTGGCTACAAAATTCGAAGTTCTGAAAATGGAAGAAGAGTAAACTATTGCAATGTTCAATGGAAAGTTTAGAGACATCATCAACATGACGCATCAAATGGAAATTTTTTACAAGTAATCTAAGGTTGTGAAGAAGACACTAAGATCACTTCCTCAAATATTTTCAATTAAGTAACTGCAATAGAAGAAGCAAGGAATCTAGCCACAATGACTTTGGATAAGCTGATGGGATCACTACAAACTTATGATATGACATTGGAAAATCCAACGAAGAAGATAAAAAAGTAGTTGGCTTTCAAAACCTTGACATAAAAAACCAATCATGAAGATGGTAGTGATGATGTAAATGAAGAACTTTCTCTTATCACAAACAATTTCTCTGGTAAATAAAAAATCTCAGGAAAGGTTTAATTGGAACATACCATGGTTTCAAGAATCTGTCAACAACCATGGACCACAAATGGAGCAAACCACTAAGAAATTCTCAAGAAATCAAAATTACAAAGTAAGGCAATCAGGAAGGATTTAATGCAGAGAATGTGAAGGGTATGAACAAATCCAGGATAAATGTGCCAACACTCGAAAGAAGCAAGGAAAATCATACGTTACCTCATGGAGTGAAATAATGAAGAGAAGTTGACTTAATTATGTGGCTTCTAGAGTGAAACTTCACAGAGCAGAGAAGTAAATCAACATTCCAACATGGCTAAGGTAGTTGAAGTCCGATATTCCAACGCATAGAAATTATGTGAAGAATATTCCTTGAGCGATGACAAAGACATGACTGTGAGGGATGAAGATGTCTATGCTACTTATGAAAAAATGTATAAAATGTGGCTGAAAGTTGTTAATGATAACAAAACCCTAAAAAGGGAAAAACGTTTAGCTGGAGAATGAAGGGAGATGACATACATAGTAGAACGACTCAGGAGGGAAATGAGTTGTTGGAATTAAATCTAATTTCAATGGCAAAAGGAGCTGAAGTTCCTAAGACGACTATTAAAAGGTTAAATTCTTGAAGAGAAAAATTGGATGACATCCTAACCATGAGTCAAGATTCCGGAAATCAACAAGGGATAGGATATGAAAAACCATCTACCAACACTAGGGAATTCAAATAAGAGGTTCAAGTCATGAAGGTAAAAGTGGTCAAAACACATCAATGAAAAGCTTTAATTTGTGGTTAATGTACCTATCATGGTCATACATAAGATCGTTGCTTTAAACTTCTCAGTGATATTATGAATGAATGTAAACTCTTAGAATGTTCCAACATGGATTAAGTACAACGGTACAAGATGGTTAGAAAGATATGGATCCCTAAAACCCTTTATTTGTGCCTTGTTGTTCACACTTATCTTATTTCGCAATTTAGGGAGTCTTGGTACTTTGATAGTGAATGTTTTCGACATATGTCTGGATCTCAAAAGTACCTAAAAGACGCAATCTTTGATCCTGTCTTTGATCTTCTCCCATCAAATGCAGTTCCAAGAACTCCCTTTAAAAGACACGATCAAAGGCAGTTATTTTCTGCATTTGTTCAGCCGTTGGAACTGCCTTTAAGAAGGTTCCAAACGCAGAACTCAGGAAAAACCCACTAGTGATGATGACAGTTCCGGTACCGGAAGTTCACCGAGGTTCCGATACCTTAACTATTGTTAGAGCTACTAAAATGATTCCTTATTCAGGTTGCATTTCCGTACATATCTGGGTTGATTTTAACAAGAATTCCATTAATAATGAATAAAGAGTTACGAGTTCAAAAATGTTCTCAAGTTTCAAGGTTCCAAATTTAAAAATGAAGAATCGGGTTTTATGTTCAAAATATCAATTTCCAGGGACGAATGTTCCGAATTTGGAAGTTATTTCAGTTAAAATGGGAATAAATTATTTATTTGCTAAACCCGATCTAATATAGCCTCAAATCACCAATATAATTTCCAATATATTTCAAATATATCGTGTGTGGTTAAAAAAATGTATAGATACCGCACATTTTATTCCGGACATAACATGTAAACGTTTTTGCTTTCTAACACTGTACAACAAGATTGTAGTTTCAACAAGAATCCATAGACACCGCTAATCAAACAACTATCTATAGACATGAATAGAAAAGAAACAAGTTCTATTCCACACAATACATGTCACGAGTGTTGATATTTGTGTCACAATACCACGTTATGACTTCCAAGAGCAGTGGATCGGACATGAACTATCATTATAAGAAACATGACCCATTATTTCGCCCATTTTACCTCGATTATTTTATTTTGTGAAGTAAATAATATTTTTGACCTTAGTTAAAAAAGAACCAAGGTAAATTATAGGTTTTTTACCGTTGTTCAGTGATAACCACAGTATATAAATTCCAAATGAGAAGTAATAAGTATATCCGACATAACTGTGACGTCGGCAACATGGGTCTCATCTACCAGTTCAAGTGTATTACTAAATGAACGACTTCGCAAACATGGTTGGATTGCCAAAATTATAACGACATTAAAGCGACTTTTCATGTTGGGCCTAGAGATGTCATACATGCCCGTCAATCCAAACCAATGCCTAAATCCAACAAAATAAATTTTATCATGCGACGTCGCAGTTTAGTTGGTAACCTGTCGGTTAACTTGACATCATGGGTGCGAATGGTGTGCGAATTCAGACTTATTTGTCGTACCTAATAAATCAACAATGGATAACTAATATATCCAGAACTTGGAATGTACGATGAAAAGGTCCTATCCCAAGTTCACAAAATTCAGTATGAATATAATGAAACTAAATTGGAAAGATCAATATTGCTTCCATACGCATATAAAATCCTGGAAAAATCCCAAAATTTTAAATTTATAAAGAAAAAGAGAAAATATCACAATAAGATCCAAAAACAAATCACCATCATGCATGAAAAAACAACAATCATGGAAATCAATGGGGTGGTGACAGAGTTGAGATGTCATCTACCAATGAACTATTTCTATCCGACTCTTCGATGGAAGAATTAAAATCGTTGTCGCCAAAGCCTTGTTCATTATCTGTCAGTCTCTTGGCATCCTCGTCATCTCCAGGCACCTAATCCCCAGGTGCATTGATCGCACAGGCAATCATAGACCTAAGCTTCGCCAATTCTTCCAAAATCTTTTAAACGTTGCGGTCTATACGCTGTGTTCGGGCCTTGGTCTAGATCACGTCCTTCATGAGGATTCCCCAGGAGCTATGCTTAAGGACTGTTGGGAAAAAATAAGTTAAATGAAATAAAAATTATAAAACATAAATAATGAATATTTTGGAATATCAATGAAAATTAAAAATATTCATACCCAATCGTGAGGCAGGGGTACTGGTGGTGGCAGGATCCTCTATTGTGGGAGCTAAAGAGTTCGCCTCGTTCCCAGTTGGCTGAGGCACTTCGCTATTATCGTGGAGATGTTGCAATCAGTCCATTTCCCAACCTCACAATGCCAATGTTTTTGTCCGAAGTAGTTCGCATCGTATTACTTTAGGTGGATCTTCACCTTTGATTTTATCAGAAATAATCACATTGTCGTACTGTAGTATCTGACTCTTGGTTGCGATGGCCACTTGGTGCATCTCCTGGATGATGGTGTACCCGGGTTTTATTACCTTCTTCTCAACAAGGTGGTAGTACATGACGGCCCCATTGATCGTGCATTCCAAAGGATGTTCGACAGGTATCAGAACTTGTAAAATTATACTGTACATAATCCTTTCCTCAAGATTGAGAACATCAACCTTGATCCTCCTTGGTTGGATGAGCCTATTCCCAATTTTAATTTTGAAGTACTTCTCCACGATTCGGTTGGGGTTAAGCTCCCTGGATTGGTTATCCTCGGGGATCCGTGGAGGCCAATTGTCCCTGCAGTACAACTGTAGAGGATCAACCTACGGGTGACCCTCCGCACCAACTGTGCACCAAATCACTTGATTGATGAGCTCCATCGTCATCTCTACGTTCACCCCATTCATTCTTGTACTGTAGATGTCCGTAGATTACTGAGCAAAATTGGCGTAGAACTCCTTGACCTCTGTATCAAAAATAGGTCTGTCAAAGGATATCAAACCATCCATTCACGAAGGTTTGAGTGGATCAAGGAAAATGGCGAGGTGTAGTCGAGGAATGTCTTCAGGCTTCATCACCCTGACCTCTTTTATCCTGCTGTCCAGGATCTTTTCGAAAGGCTTTTGTGCCTCCTCATTTACGCAGTGTATGTTGTCCCACATTGGCAATGGAGGGGTGGGCTTTGTCTTCGTCTTCTTGGTGCGTGATGGACCTTCTATTGGGGTTTTTCCCTAAACCACTTGGCTGCCTTCTTCATTAGATACATCTGTGGAAAACGTAAACTTGGAACAATTAGTTCAACATGGAGGAACCTAGCTCATGCATATGTAAAGCCCGATGTCACATTTATGTCGCATATATGTCGGCAAAGTCGTTGTGTTCGATGTGAAGTTGCATGTTCATAGGGGTATGCAAAAAAACCGAGAACCAAAAACCAAAAACCAAATCAAAAACAGAATAATTCTAATTCTAATAACCCGAACCAAATTGAAAATATAGTTTTTGGATAACCGAATTGAATAAACTGATTCTTGAATATGGATTTTTATTTGGTTTTGGATATTGAAACAAAAAAAATTGACCCAAATACCAATACAATAAAAAAATTAATTATGTATGTTAATAATATAATTTTAAAACTCCAAATTGTTATAATTGAATTTGTATTGTACTTGTTGGATTTTTATTTGGGTTAAATGCTTTTCTAACCTTACCTCTATGTTGAAAGTGTCAATATAACCTTTTAAAGTTAAAAAAGTGTCAAACTAACTCTAACTTTGTAATGAACTATGCCGATATAACCAACCGATTACATTCTGACATTGACTAACCTATTTAGCAGTTGACCGAATCAAAAAAGACAAATTTACCCTCGAACATTTTTGCTTATTTTCCCTATATTTACCCTCTTATTGCCGCCTTCAGCCACTAGCCACCAGCCACCACCACCCGCCACCCTCCCTCACCACACAACCACAATCCCACCACCACCACCCCCAAACCCTCACCCCGTCACCACCCCACCCCAGCTCGCCACCAGCCACCATCGCCACTAGTAGCCCCTAAAACCTTACCCCACCACTGCCAAGTGCTACCCCTGACACCACTCCGCCCCAGCTCTGAACCAACCACCCATTCCCACCCACAACAAGTAGCTCTTCTCGGCGTGTCGAAGCTCTGCTCAAACCACCATATTCTTCTTGGCGAATCAAGATCCAAGAATCGAAGATCGCAAATCGAAGATTGCGATTTGTCAGCAATGGGTAAAGAAGAAAGATGAAGTCAACAACGATGTGATGACTTATTCTTCATTTGGAAAGCGGGTGGGTGGGAGCGGTCGCAGGCAGACGGGAGCAGACGACTCATGGCGAGCTGGGGCAGGAGGGCGGTTAGTGACCGGCGGGAGTGGAGGGGTAGGTTTGAAGGCTTTGTCTCTTTCTCATCATCTGTAAAATTTGAGTAATTTGAGGTAGAAATGGGTCCCTTTCTCGGTATCTACAAAATCTGAAATTTAGTAATATGAGGTAGAAATGGTATTCCTAGGATAGAGATAGAAATGGTTTCTGGAATATGTGAGGGCGTAACTGAGATCTTTGACAGTGGACTAAATATAAGCCTATAAAACCGATCCCTCTAGTGGCACACACTATTTCACCTTCTTTCTCTGCCATTTTACTTCTTTTTTCTTTGTTTAATTTAGGGGCAAAATGGTTGTTTCAATGATTTCAGGCCAAAATTTTCATTGACCATTAAGTCAACACATCCCAGAGTTATATTGTCACATACTTCATAAATTTAGGGTTATTTTGACACATTCTGATTTTACAGGTTTATGTTGGCACTTTCTACCAAAAGTCAGGGTTATTTTTGCACTTTGCTCTTTTTATTTTACACACTTGAGTTTGATGGTGTAGAAATTAAATTTCATATTTTTATAGAATTTTAAATTATTTTATAGTATATTTTTAGTAATGTTTTAATAAAAAAATTCATGAATTTGGTTTATTCAGTTTGAAACTGAATTCAAACCAAAACGGAATTTTAAATTCGTTTCGGATAGTTCAGTTTTTCTACTTATTCGGACCAGTTTCGGTTTTGAGTTTTTAGAGGCAAAACCGAATTACTCGAACCGAATAAATTGAAAACCGATTAAATCGGCCCAGGCCTACTCCTACATATTCATGTGTATGAATGTTCGATGTCGCAGATAACACGTCGGTTGCACTAAAATATATTGCGACTGGGATACGAATGGACCTAAAACACATAACATCTGAACTTACATCAACATCAAAACACGAACAAGTTAAATGCCACTAACAAGTAGCAATAATGAGTTCCACTACAATTACTTAAACCCAAACTCTAGCCAATAATTTGTGAACAAGTCCCAAACCAAATTCAATAAACCCAAAATTTAAAAACACATCAGCTCATGCATTGTGAATATTGTAAAATCATGAAATGGGGCACAGACGGAGTCTATCAAAGCCAAAAAAATCACTATCGATTTTGGGGGAAAAACATACCTTGGTTCACCTTTGTTGTGATGTCGTTGGTTGCAAATTCGAAAGGGTTGGTCGTTGGCGAGCTTTTTAAACCCGTGGTGAAACGCAGTAGTTTAATCAAACTTGTGACATCGCAGGTGATTTCGTATGGGAAGATAGAAAGAGCGATCTTAGTGCGACATCGTTGTGCGCATATTTGGCCCTAATCCGCAACAGTCGACGTGCAACTAATTCGATCGAGACACACAAGATAAAAAATTATGCGACATCACATGTGACCATGAGTGGACTGAAATAGACAAGCGGCCCAGACAAGCAACACCGCAATGTTGAATTGTGGTCTGATTAGTGCGTGGTCTAGAGGAAATTGTAAATGATTACTTAGGAGTATACAATGTTCAGCCATAAGAAGTTGTGGAATTCTATGTCGAATATGAAAAGTTTCGTTATCAATAAGACAAACATTGGTTTGCTCTTACTTTTTTGTGGACATTTATAACACTCATGTTGCTTGCAGCTCATTAAATTCGCGACATATACTCAGGTTGTTTAACATATGATGATGTTCTGGGTTTGGTAAACGATCCAGTCATGCGGGTAACAGGCCGACTCTGGTGGTAAGATGAAAGAAATTGAAGAGAGAGATTATGAAACGGCTGGAAGATAATTACAAACCCTCCGGGATTCTGATTCTAATTTTTGCTCCGGCAGGTGTCTACTTCCGAGTTTATTATTGAAATGACCCTTCAAGGATTATTATTGTTTCATATTACGAACTTTGCATACGGTGTATACAGACATTAAAATAAAATGTAATTGGAAAGATTATAGATTGAACGTTAAATGTATGAAAAATAAAACTATTCCAAATTCGACTAAAATAGTTACAAACAATTGTTCAAAATAGTATTGGAAAACTAAAAATGAAGGTGAAGAACGCCGACATAAAAAATAATGGGCCCGACACCATTTACCACCTCGAATAACATCGTGTCCCCAATATCGAGTTCCTCTTCTAAAAAACCGAGTAAACCCCTTCGGGGTCAAGGTCTGCAACATCCGGTAGCCTAATTATTGCATGCCATACTCTCTTCTATTGCACCGCACGACAACCGGCTCCTTGTACGGCGGTAGGACCTCTGAAATGTGGGATGACACGTACTGATTTATAAACCAAAAACAAAATTAGTAAACATGAAAATAACATTTACACATATATATAAAGTTAATTGAGAATGAAATACAAGTGTGGGTAAGACATACCAAAATCGGAACATCCCCAAAGTTTGTCTTCGTGAGAGTTTGGACAAAGTTGAATGGATGGACCTCCCTGTTATTATTCTGAGGTTGACGATCGTCATCCTAATCACTATGGTTCTACATTAATCGATGAATTTTTTAATAAACTAATTAAAAATAAAAATAAATTAATAGTAATTTAAATCTGAACAAGAAATCACTTACTTCAATTGAGGCACATCTGCTTGAACCAACATTGTTGGCCATTATTCCTGAAATTCAATTAAAATTTGACTTGGTTAATATAATTTTTTGGAAAGGCGCCGCACGTTACTTTCAGACCATAAATTGACTAGGCCAACATGTGTGTGCGACGTCGCAAAATAGTTGGCCAAACCGATTGGTTATGCGAGAATAGTGCGACGTCGTATTCAAGTAGGATTAGGAGAACAAATGAATGAACGACGTCGCTTCACGATTGCTCCCAACGAAGGAAGAACGAAAAGTCTATGACGTCATATGGAACAGTTATATAAAACATTATCAAAAGCATAAAACCGGAACAAACAAAAGTTTCAACAAAACATAGGCCCGGTTGACAGGGAAGAACTTACAAAAGAAAATTCCTAAAACCCAGAGCTAGAATCCTTTTGAATTTCAATTCAATAAATTAAGAAGACATTAATACACTATATAATATCAAATTCGATGATGAATACAAAAATTGAAGTATGGGGTGGGCCTCATATATATGTATATATTCGTTACGAAGCGTTATGATTTCTGCCTCGGTAAATCGACCTCACAGAGCAGTCAACCAAACCAACATTGTACCAAACTCACCTTATCTATTTTTGGGTCTAACGTTTTTTGCTCACTAACATAGTAACGGACCCATGTTTGACCAACAAAATAAGCGATGTCACGGGTTTCTCATGTGAAGAAACAACCTACCGATATATGAACGACGTCGGTTCAGCTGGAAGTGGGAGCATACAACGACATGGCCCACGTTTGACCAAAACAAAAGTAATTGACCTTCACAATAGTTAATGGTATATTAGATACTTTAATTGTGGTTTTATAAATGTCCTTGAACTTCATAGACGTGCAGTTTGATGGGAATCGATTTTAACACATACGATGAGTTTTTTTATTATTTTCAGGTCCATGGGAACCATCTCCTAGAATTGCATGAAATTTCTTATTCTTGGTTTTCAAAGATATAAAAACCTAATTGAATTATGTCAATCAAAATATTTTACGCGGTAGTACAAGGCTTATAGTAAATTTTAGAAGATTACTTACAAGTATACAAGGCGTCATCCGGAAGAACTTGTGGAAGTTTATGTGGAATAAAATTGGTTTCTTTATTACCCTCGGTAAGTTAAGTTAAACTTCGGATGTCAAAGTTTTGTTTTAGGGACGATTGTAATTCGTTTTGTGAATGCCAATGTCCATTTATAATACTGCACTTAGGTCCCCCCGATAGAGTGAGAGTACTGGAAATGTAAAATTGGATATACACTAAACCGATTCACCAATTCACCAGCACAATGTTCCTATTTGGTCGTGGACGGATATAACGGGGTAATCATCCATCATTTTTGTTAATATTCCATAAATACCCTTGTTATAAGCTTTGTGAGAACGTTTAATTTCCACCACATAGAATCGTATGAAAAATTCATGGTTTTCGAAAAAATAAAAAGTTCTTAGAAATTATGTCCATCAAAAATTTTAAAGCGATATGACAAGGAATATAGTTAATTTTAGAATATTACTTTGAGTATACAAAGCGTCATTCAGAAGGACTTATGCAAAGTATATGTGGAATAAAACTAGTTTTTTATAACCCTCGGTAAGTATTAGTTGAACTTCGGATGTCAGAGTTTTTTCCCGGGAATGCCAGTGTTTGTTTAGGAAATGTCAGTGTACAATTATAATTTCGCACCTAAATCCCTCCGATGGAGTAGGAGAACTTAAAATTTAAAACTACGGTGAACTTTCTGTTATTCACATTTTCAGCACAATGGTGCTCCCATTTGTGCGTAAACGGGGCATGTTTTAGGGCCGCAATCTTAACAAGGATTATTTTACTATACTTTTCCGAATTAAATTTGATTGTGATGCATATGTGCGATGTCGCTATTTCATCGTAAAAAATGAATCCAAAAATGACCAATATGCGACGTCGTGCGAATTGATTTTTTCGGCGGGAAGCAAAAATTTGAACCAAAAATTCCCCCATCAATTTTTTCATTTTAATAACAATCAGCAATAACACACATTTCCCATCAATCCACCTAAAATCCAAAAAATATACCATCCTTTCCATTTCACACAAACACAACCAATAAAGAACTTACTCAAATTGCTTCTCTAAAACATCAACAAGCATACGGGAATGAAGCATCTCCAAATTCAAATTAATTGAGGTAGATCTACATCAATTCCATGTTCATTTCCAATATATATTACCATATACCTTCTACGTATTTTTCTTTCTCATAAAGTATGATGATTGTATAACATGTTGTATGGTGTACATTTTTCATGTTTTCTATATAGTGCAATGTTTGAAAAGTGTGATAAAAAAACTTAGATTAGAGCTGATTGTTGAAAATATCTATGGTTTCGTATGAACACATGTTGAATGTGCGATGTTGGTCATAGTTAATCATCCCATACAATATGTAACCGGACAATGTTCGACGTGGCATATTTTATAAAATTAATGTCATAGAAGTTGAAAATCTGACGTCACTCTTTTATTGGTCTCTGCGACATCGTTCAACACTGCATGCGACATCGCTTGAAGTGCGACCAGGTACTTTTAACTTGTTCATATTAATGTAGTCTATGTATGACTATTATGGGACTGCCAAATTTTAACATAAAATTTATTTCATGTGTGTTCCTTGTAATATGACATAGAGAGTTATCGATGGACTTCTAGCGTGCAATGTGGACAATGTTGGTTCAATACATTAATTGATGTTTTAATTTCATACCAACGCCATGTATTTTATTATACTCTAACATGTATTTACCATCATTATTCTAGTTATGTCGGTTCCTTACATTCTCATTTTTATCCTATATCAGTAGCACAATGATTGATTGTCGTTTGATTTGTAAACATTTCTCAAATTGTGGAACATTAGGTAACATGTAACAGATGTCGACGAACAAACGATTGTGTAATTCAAAATTATATCATTAGGTAACACATAAAAAATGTTTTTTTAATCAAATATTATTTTTTATAATATTGTACAAAAACAGATGTCTCAGAGACTAATTCTTGAAGTCGCACATACCGGTGTAGCGACGAAACCAAACCGACATCGCATAGAACGGTGGCTTTTTCTGTGACATCGCCCAATACAAAACGACATCGTATTCAACTGCCTTCCACGCTAACATGTACTTTGGTGTTGGTTAGAAGCATGCGATGTCGCAGATCCTTATCCACGACGTTGGCCTCATTCATCAGCGATGTCGCAACAATTACAGTCCCCTCATCTGACTTCTTGCTATCAACGACGTCGCTCCATGTGCAGACCGATGTCATTTAGCATGATGTCGCAGATGCAAACACCAAACGTCGATCATCTTTTTTGAACTAACGTCATACATAATATTACTGACGCCGGTCCATATCAGAGGTCAAAAGTACTCTTTTACCTCGATTCCCAACCGAGATTAAAAAATGTACTTTTTACTAAACCCACATTTACCTCAATTTTTAGAGGGCTGAAAACCGAGGTAAAAAGCCCTTTAGAAACGAGGTAATAGGTTATGTTTGTTGTAGTATATATGTCTTTCCAGAAAATTTCTTGTAATGTTGATGTCATCAATGGAATATGGCTTATAGTCCTTTGGAAAAATCCATGGAAATTACTATATAAGACATTGGTTTGAGTAGGTTTGTAGTTTATTGATGAATAAAAGAATGATATATTTATGAAATCAGTTCTTACTTCATCAATTTATAGGTAATCCAATCGTACATTTTTAATGCACTTGACTACGCATAACATTGTGCAGTACCCACACTCCCATGTTTTTGCTTGTTTCTTGTACTAATTTATTTGAATGGAAATTAGTAAATAACAATTAACATGAATAAATTTTGTAGGTTTTGATTGTAGAGATTAAAACCTTAATTTGGACTACGTGTAAGTCGTTTTGAAGATTAGACTAATTGAATGCACTCTCCAAAATATCTGCAAATGTTTCTGATGGTTTAAAGTACAACAGATCCATCCAGTAGACACGCTCATTAGTGTAGGATGAGGGGATTAAAGGCAGTTTTATTAGACCGCAGAATGCACTTTTAAGGTGACTTCTCTGGTACTATATTTGATCCTCTTAGATCAAAGGTGATTCCGAGAACCTCCTTTGTTGGACATCCCAGAAGCCAATTATTTACCGCCATTAACTAGCTGGAGGACCACCTTTAAATGTATTCCAATTTTGTAAAGTATCTGATATCTTAGGTTCCCATACTCGTTCTGGAAATGGAATTCTAATTAGGTTATGGTATCTGGAATACTATCGGGTTGGAAAAATGGCTTTCTACGTCGAGTGTTCTATCGGGTAAATTATTACGAACTTGGAATGCCATGTAAATCTTCAGGTGTTTTAGTGCTTCTGGTACCAGAAGCATAAACCGGTTCCTGTACTTAAACACTGGTTAAAGATGCCTACTTAGTTCCTAAATTGGGTGTCATTTCTGGTGTGGCACTATTTTTCACTTTTAAAATCAGACGGTTTGCATAATAATGTTACGAACTCAGATTCCTTATCGGGTTTGGTGGTTACAAGACCTATTCAAGTAGTCATCCCTTTACGTATGCCAGGAAGAACAACTTCAGAAATGGGAAGGCCATTCGGCTACAATGGCACAATATGGAATTCACTGCTATAACCCCATAAATTTTCCTCAAACACTAATATAATTTTTAAGACACGGCGTATACAGTTTATGAGGTTACAAAATGTATTCATACCTCTAAACTAACAAGCATTTATACACAGGAATAGATTTTACTAACATTTCTATTCCACAAATATCATGTAAATTTCTAAGACTACCTAACACTCAACAACACGATTGTAGTTTCAACAAAAATCTATAGATAATGCTAATCAAGCAACTATCTATAGATAAGAATATAAAACGTGCAAATTTTATTCCTCACAATATATGTCACGAGCGCTGAGAAATATGTTAAGGTACCACATTAAGAGATCCAAGAGTCGCGGATCGGACATATCTGTGAATAAGGTACCAAAATATTAAGGTACCAAAATTTCTTTCCATGTTGATGTCATCTTGTGAATAAGGCTTATAATCCTTTGAAAATATCTGTGAAGATGTTAAAAATTATCACTGGTTAGGTGACAGTTTATTAGAGAAGAAAATTTTACATATGTATGGAAAAAATACCCACTTTATCAATTTTTAGGTAATCCAATCGTATATCTTTAACACACTGCGCTACGTATAACATTACGTAGTACCCACACGCCTATGTTTTTACTCGTCTCTTGTATTGATATTTAGAGAATAATAAGTTAAAATAATAATTAACAACAATAAATTGATTTAAATTGATTTTCGAATATGATACCTTGATTTGGACTACACGTAAGCCCTTTGTTACATTCGACTCATCGAATGCACTCTCTAAGATATCAATAAAATGATTGTAATGGTTGAAAGTAATAGATCCATCCAGCACACAAGCTTGTTCTCCGGAACAATCAAAATTAATTTCCAATGATCACTTCATGCAAAAGTGTATTCTAATAAAATAATTATTGAAAATAAGACATCGAAGGCCATGTAGAACGATATAAAATTAAAAAACATTACCTTTCAATGTAATGTGGAATGAATAATTTCTTATCCATGCGGTCTATGCTTTTCGAACGTAATCAATATGATTTTACCCAGAACACCCAATCCCCTAGGTCATCAATGGACACAAATACCCTACCCAACCTTTATCCTTTTGATTAGCAAAGTAATACATGTACCTTAGATATAGCATATTAAAAAGCAGAGTAGAATATTCATGAAACACTATTATTTAAAATGAAATTGGAAAATTTTGAATATTAAAATCGCACTTACAATAGAAATAGGGACATGATTGTTTGGTTGACTTGGTCACACTTACATAATTCTCCAAGATCATTCCACAATGCAATGATTTCTTGATTCCTACCAAATACATATTCATTCCCCGAAAATGTGTACGTGGAGTTATGATCGTGTGGGTTGATCCAATTGAACAAAACGTGGATGAAAGATGGAGAACCTTTTCCCACTTGTGGCCTTGTCTTAGCGGGATTTGTGATGTTTGTCACCTTTGCGATTTTTTTCTTTGTCAGTGGCCAGGGGACTTTCAAATGAATGTCTTTTGTAGGATCGACGTATACTAAACAGCGAGGTCAAAGCAGGAAAATTCTCTAAGCGGTTCGTACCTTCCTATAATCTCTTTCCGGCACTGGTAAGGTTGAATTGTGCACCAAAGGTTTCTCCACCGTTATCCTTATGATTCCCTCCGCATTTGGAATTAAATGATGACGTTGAATCTATTCGAAGAAAATACCTTCAAAAAACCTAATATGGAACATATAAAAAAACCATCACTGCTGCAAAGACCAATGGCTTCCACAGATACATTGCTACAACTCTCAATTTTGAACCTTGTTGGAAAGTCAAAAGACATTTACAAACTACACTGGTGCAACCATTATTTAAAGCCTTAAAGATCTGCAAATTCCATGCTGATATGAGGATTGCATCTTTTGATATGCGGAGATACCTGCCCAAAGTTAGAAATTAACATGAGGGATGGAAATTACTAGTTTTGGAATCGCATATCCCAATCACTTTTGTATCATATATGTATAGTCTAGAATTGTAGAATTAGTTTCATATTAGATTTTAAACGCAACTATGTTGCCTTAGCCATTTTTGGCTTCAAACTGATTGTTATCAATTTCTTTTTTTATTAAAGGTTGTAGACCTAATAATACCCTTATCTACGGATGGTTTATTTTTTAAAAAAAGGACCAAGTCAGATTAAACTATGAACTAGCATTTGGAGTTGTATATCGCGTAGAACATAGAACCTCACCTATCACTTAAAAAGTTTAAACTGAAGAAGGAAAAACGATGTTTAAGAAAGTTTGAACCCTAAAACCACTACAATGGAGTAAATTTTCAATGGCCAAGTAGGTTAATTGATCAGCCAGTAAACACGAGTAATTGGTAAAGCGATTAATTAAATAATTACTACTCCCTCTCTTCTAAGAATCATTCACTTTATATTTTGGAATTATTTTTTCCTATTGGCTACTTCATTTCTTGACAACGTTCAGATTTTTTTCCTTCGCTCAATTTATTTTTTATTCTTCCTATAAAATCTCCACCATTTATTATATTTTTTAAAAATTGTTGTGCCAATTTAAAGGGAACTATTGTAGATGACAAGAGGGAGTAATAGAAAATGAGTCATTCTCTTGAAAGATTATCTTTCCATAAAATATGGAAAAACTTCCAAATAGAAGAAATGAAGATAAAATTTTGAATTGCATTAATTGAGTCATAAACTTATAACTATTGCACGTTGCAATATAAATTTTTAATATTACAACTAAAATCATTTACCTTTCTATTTAATATAATTAAATATGTTCTGTTCATAAAGCTATTGAAAGATGTACCGTCTTTCCTAACATTTTGCAATAAATAAATTAAAATGGATCCAGGTCGCTGTAAAAGTCATCATAATATAATACGCATAGCTCTCCCTCTCTCCCAAACTTCTTCTAAAGGAATAAAACTCGCGAGTCCTGCAGATAGCCTCGGGCAAAAATGGCGTCTGTTCTTCAGTTGCAGAAACAACTAGCTGAATATTCCAAATCCCTTTACAACGAGGTTCGCGCGTGCACGCACACCTTTACTCACACTGCTTCCACTTTTGTCTCTCTTTAAGTATCTATTTTCATTGTGAGATGTAAACTGCAACATAGGATCTGATGAATTTGTTTGCTTTGATTGAAAATGAAAGGGGTTTCTGGATGATCAGTTCAAGCAGCTTCAACAATTGCAAGATGAGAGCAACCCGGATTTCGTTGTCGAAGTTGTGTGCCTCTTCTTTGAGGATTCTGATAGGCTGCTTAATGAGCTCACTAAAACCTTGTCAGCAGTTCTATTTCTGCATCTTTTTTCTTCATTTTCTGGGCATTCATCATTTTTCTGAGATTGGAGACTTTGTGTGTAGGAGTCAACCAACTGTGGACTTTAAGAAGATTGATGCCCATGTTCATCAGCTGAAGGGCAGCAGCTCTAGGTACTCCGTCCCAGCTTAAATATATTGCACACTTTACTATATGAGACTATTCTCTGTCAAACTTTCACCGTATATTTAAATAGATATATAAGCAACAATATTATCGTATATGATTTTTTTTAATTCGTCGTAAAAAATAATTTATGTATAATTTATTTTTTTATTTTACTGTTATTATGCATAGTTAATCATATTAACAGTCAAATATATTTTACCTTAAAAAATATTTTATGTAATTTAATTTGGGACGGAGGGAGTAATCTCGCATCTCTTCTTATATTTTTCTTTATATTTTTCTTTATATTTTTCTAACAGCTTGAGATCCTCTTTAGTGTAACAAATCTATTCATCTGTACACTTTGATATTTTCCTTCTTGTGTGTGTACAATATTTTTTTGTTGCTAGTAATGTGTGTGTACATGAACTGGCATTAATATTAATTTTTTAATTCTACATGAAGTATTGGAGCACAGAGAGTTCAAAGAGTCTGCATCGCTTTCCGCAACTATTGTGAAGAACAAAACAATGAAGGGTGGGTTTTCTTGATCCATGTGCATACATGCATATGAAATAGTTCATTTTAGTTAAGTTTGAAATTTTAATTTTACCGTTTTACCTTAATTATTAAATATGTGTTTCAACATATCCTATCTAATCAAATAGGTAAAGAAAATAGCACACGAGCACACACAACTTGGTAATATTAACGTGTGAATTTTGCAAACTCCCGTTGCTATCGATACGCTTTGATCAGACTCCATCTAACCTTGAAACTCGTCGACGCTGGATCTCCTCCTCCCTAGAAATTAAAGTATACGATTCTGAACTAATCAACATGTCACGTATGTTGGAACATATGAAAACTGTATATTGCAAAGCTCTCGGAAAGATAGAAATCTGAATTGCAGCCGTGATGTCCAGTATAAATCGTCACATAAGCAGATCGGAATACTCCATGATTATCTCTTTAATATTCTTATTCTTTATTTACTTTAAAGCATATCTAAATCCCATAAATAGAAGAAAAAAATCTTATCTCATAATATTCCTTAAATCAAATTCCACAATTGTAGGGATTTTTCATAAATCTATTATGTTTCAACACGTTTGAATCAAATATTGCATAAACTCCAAGTTTTCATAAACCAATATCACGCAATATTTTATAAATCAAATCATGATATTTTTCGTATGTTCCAACATGAAACGTTTTTCCTTTTCAATATTAGTTCACAAATGCCAACACAATAATCAATGAAATTAATGTGATTTTACAAATATCATACGAAAATAACCGGACTTTAATTTACTCGTGAGTTGATTAAAAGTTGGGCAATTTCGTTTTGCAGATGCTTTAGATGTCTTCAACTGGTAAGGCACGAGTACTCTTTGGTGAAGAACAAGCTTGAGACAATGTTCAAGGTACCAACATTTATATATCTGGCCATGTTATATGTAGTGATCTTTTGGATCCAATGAAAATAAAGTCCCATTTTAATACTTACAGTGATACTAATAAAGTCCCATTTTAATACTTACAGTGATACTATTATTGTTAGTACTAAAATCACTAATTCTTCGTCCCATAATTATTAGTCACTCACTTTTTTTGGCTCAATACCTAAGAAAGTTGATGTGACACTCGCTTTTTGACTCAATACTTAAGAAATCTGATGTGGCACAACATTAATTATGAAAGCTGATGTGGCTCAACTAATGACCACTACATTTTACTAAAATAGTTAAGTTTCAAAAGTTGTCAAAACTTGTGAGATGTACTAAAATAGAAAATTGGTCAATAGTTGTGGGTGAGAGGGAGTATATATTATAGGTTTGAATCAATTTTAATTCCAAAGTTAAGTCCAGTTTACATATGTAGAAATGTCAAAAATGCTTAAATTTGATCACATTGTTGATATATTGATTGTAGCTGGAGAAGCAAGTTTTGGGTGCGGGTGGATCAATTCCAATGCATTGATGGGGGAAGAAGGAAATGCAACATGAACCTCAAAAATGTCCAAGAAATAAAATATGTAATCCCTAAAAGATGAAACAAGAGGACGAGAACACTTGAGAATTAATGCATGCTGGCTTCTGTCCTGGATTCTGATTTTGTTGTTTTGTGTCCGTGTCTTCATTTTCCAAGTGGGGTCAAATATGATGTTGAGAGGTTATTTTGTTTCCATCTGTTGTACTACCCAACTCTAATGAAACAATTAATGTGAAAAGGCTATTGCCGGCTCGCAAAATGTGAAATCTTTTCTAGTCCTCTTCCTGTCTATTCGACCCCCCTGTAGTCGATCACGTTCACATGCATTTACTTAGATGCTTAGAAGGTCCTTGTTAATCATGAAAAATGGAATTGAAATAGGTATCAAACTAGAATAGCACTCATTTACCCCATTTTAATATACATACTTTGACTTTCAACAGTTGATTAAAAAATAATTGATCATCAATATCTTTTTATTAAGAATAATAAAAATTTGTGAAAAATTAGCACTACAACACAAAAGGGATATAAGGACGCTTATATAGGAACGCTTATACAAAAAGCGTCCCAATAAATGTATATTATGACGCTTAAGAATTAAACGTCCCAAAATTGTGTGACACTTGTTGAAAGCGTCCTAATAGAGCATGTACTTAGGACATTACAAAATGACCCAATATAAAAAAATTTGGGACATTTATAAGCGT
>JAULKM010000008.1:10195424-10208547 GCA_032355605.1 Rubia tinctorum
GTGGAGTGGTGAGGTGGGGGCGCGGCAAAACCCGGCGGCGGCGGTAGTGTGTAGTGGTACAACGTTGTCGTGGTGGTGGGCGGCTGGTGTTTATGGTGGTGGTAAGGGTCGCTGTGGTGGTAAGTTTGTGGTGGTGGTTGGGGTTGGGGGTCGTGGTGGTGAGTTTGTAGAGGTGGATTGTAGTTTGGTGGCGGCACAACGATGGTTGGCGGCAGCGATGTGGTGGTGGAGCGGCGAGGTGGTGGTGCGGCAATGGTCGGCGGCGGTGGTGACAGAGCAGCAACATTGCAGGTAAAGGTTAAATGGTCCTTAGAAATTAAGATTTCAACCGAGGGACATTTTTGTCATTTTAAGTGTGGTCAATGACCGGAAACACTTGGTCAACACCAGAAGTGCCACCCGAGAGTTATATTGGCATTTTTATCAACTAATTAGGGTTGTTTTATAGTTTTAATTGTTTGAGTGTTATATTGGCACTTTTGCAAGTACACTGGGTTATATTGGTACATATCCATTTTATAATTAATATAACTAATGAAATAATTTGATATTTATATTTATTTGTTGCAACGATATTTATTTTAAAAAAATATATATTTTAGATATATCTTAATATATGAATTATAATATGACTCTTAAAATTATTGAATTAAAATTCTTCATGATTAGTTTGATTGTTTCACGGTCTTTATTATAATGAGTTAAGTGCTAAAATAACCCTGATTTAAGGCGGAAAATGCCAATATGACCCTGCAATCTTAGAAAGTGCCCATCTAACCTTGACTCTGCTGACTTTATAGTCAATTTTCTAATGGCTGGATTTTGTGGAAATGACGATTTTGCCCTTGAATTAAAAAAGAAAAATAAATAAAAAGATAAAAACCTCATTTCATATTTTCTTTCTCCCCTTTTCTTTCCACCATTTTCTTCATTTTCACTGGGGGTTTCCATCGTTTTTCATTCCCTAACCGCCGCACACAACGCCTTTGTTTCTTCTGTTTCCCTTCTTCTTCATTTTTGGCCTCCTTTTTTTGCGGTGGCTTGCAACGACAGTGGCATCTTTGGCATTGTTTTTCCAGCGGTTGTTTGCAATGGCAAAGATAACACTAGAAATCGGGTTTCCAGATCTGGGCTTGCAGCGGCAAAAACGACATTGAAAATTGGGTTTGCAGATCTGGGATTGCAACGATGGCGGGTCTGGCTTGGCTGACGGTAAAGACAACGACGAGCGGTGGTGGCTGACGGTAGAGAAGATGCTAGGGTCCACTGGGCTAACTGGGTCTAGTTTGGCTAACGGCAAAGACGACGGGGAGTGATGGTGGCCGACAGCAGACACGAGGCAGGTGAGTGGAAATGGTAATGGTGGCGGTGGCTAGGGTTTCCGGTGCGGCAGCGGGGAGGGGAGGGGAGAGGGAGGAGGAGCCGCGAAGGGGAGGAGAGAGGGAGAATGGCGCGGGAGGGGAGAGTGTGTCGGAGACAGCGGCGGGGTTTCTACTAGCGGCGGAAACGGCGGTGGCCGCGAGCACGGTGGCCGCGGAGCACGGTGGCAGGGTTTTGAAGAAAGAAAGAAAGGTATTGAAGAAGAAAGATTGGTTTGTCATAAGGGTATTTATGTCATTCCATTCCTAGTCTTCCCTGAATTCATTTGGTCAATGTCGGAATTAGGGAGTTTGACTCTATCAACACAATTTTTTTGAAAGTTAGGATTAAATTGGCACATACAACAATTAGTTAGTGTTAATTTGACACTATCTATATTGCAGAGTTAATTAACATTTTCTAAAATTGCATGGTTATATTGGCACTTTCATCATAAACTTAAAGTTATAAATATATTTTATAACCATTATAATTCTCCGGAAGGGAAAAATTAGGGCGGAATGACTCCATGGCCTCCGGAAGGGCTCACGTGGCGCTACGATAAATCTCCCACGCTGACTATTCTCCATTTCAAAGTTTCATCGAATAAAGCGCTCATCCCCAAAATTTGAATTTAAAAGAAAGCAGCATTTGTTAAGAGCATCCAACGGCTCTCTCAAACCTTCCTTAAATGACCATTTTACCCCTAACCCTCATCCTTATCTTCCCTCGGTACCTCGCACAACAATTCACAGCGCCTCTTTCTCCCCACATTTTCTGCTCATTCCTATAACCATAAAAACCTTGCAAAAACCCTAGACCTCTCAACCCTAATCTTCATACCCATTTCTCCATCGCCACTCAAAAGTCATAAAAAACCCGTAAATCAAATCCCAGAAAAAAAGGGCTATGGCCAGGGAGAAGATGAACCAACACCAGGAGAAGGAAGACTCGGCCATGGAGGAGAAGGTGAAGAGCTTGAAGTCACTCAACGCTATGCTTCTTAAGGAAACTGTTGAGCGCCGCCACCAGGTGGACTCACTTGAGCAGTCCAAAGGATCTCTGGAATCAGCGTTGAGTCGGAGTCAATCGGAGAAGGATGAGTTGGAGGCCGAGTTGACTCGGTTGGGTGAGGAATTTCTGCGGCTCGATGTGGAAAGGAATGTGCTGGTTGTTTTCATGGCCCACCAGTCCGAGGTTGTTGGGACGGAGAGAGTTGAGATTGAGGAAAAGATGAAGGGTATCGAGGGAGATCTGAAGAAGATTTTGGAGGAGAAGAGTGATAAGCAGAGAGAGGTTGAGTCTTTGAATGAGAAATTGAAGGAACTTGGTATTGAGATTGAGAAGCAGAGGAGAATTTCTGAGGCGGTGCGTGTAGAGAGGGATGAGATTAGGGCTAAACTTGATGCTCAAATCAATGAGACAACTGTACTCGGAAGGAAGTTGATTGAAGCGGAGAAAAATGAGCGTTTGGTTCGAGAAGAGTTTGAGAGTCTGAGGGTGGAGTGTGATTCGGTGGTTAAGGAAAGGAGAGAGAGGGAGATGAAGATTGAGTCCTTGATTACGAACAAGGAGTCGTTGGAGAAGAGTTTGTTGGAAGTGAACGAGGCGGCAGAGCTTTTGAGGAAGGAGATTGGGGAGACCGTGAAGGAGAAGGAAAGGAATGAGGAGGAGAAGAGGGTGCAGATTGCGAAGCGAATCGAGTTGGAGAAAGCTGTGAGTGGACTCAATGAGATGGTCGATGGTTTGAGAAGTCAGGAGGAGAGTATGCGTCAACACGTGGTTGAATTGGAGAAGAGGTGTGTTGATGGTGAGGAGAGGGAGAGAGACACGAGGAGGCAGATTGATGAGTTAGGGGAGGAGAAGGATGAGAGGGAGAAGAAGCTTTCGGAGGTGCTCGGAGGGAAAATTTCAAAGGAGAGGGAATTAGATGAGGCTTTGAAGGAGTTAGATGAGTTGAAGCTGAAAATGGATGAGGTGTTGCGTGAGAAAAGCGAGGTCGCTGAGGCTAAAGTAAGTAGGGAGAGTGAAATTGTGGAGCTGATGAATCAGGTGGCAGATTTGAAGAAGTCCATTTCAGTGCTGGAAGATTGTTGCAGGGTTCAGAAGGGTGAGATTCTTGGTTTGGAATCTGAAGTCAAGAGCCGTCGGGATTCCCTGGAGCGTGTTTCAATTGAGAGGGATGATGCCATGAAGGGCATTGAGGAGGAGGAGGAGAAGGTTGTGAGATTATTGGTGAAGATCAAGGCGATGGAGAAAAGTTTGGAAGATAACAGCAAGCTTGTTGAGATGATGAAAGCCGAAAATGCGAAGATAAGGGTTGAAAAGGAAGATTCGGAGAGCAGGTGCGATCTGTTGAAGGAGGACATCGCTTCTGCTGAGATTGAACTAGCCGAGGCACGCAAGGAACTGCATGCTATGAAGTTTAAAGTGGAAACCGTGGAGATGAATTCGAAGCATATTCTGAAAGTTTTCAGAAGCACGGCCGTGTCTGTTTGCCCGAAAGATGGCAGTAATGCGAGTGTCAGTGATGTTCATTCACCTGAGGAGATGAATGTGGAAATATCTCCTTACATAGCAGAGTTGGAAGCGATCAAGAATGCTTTCAAGGTGAGGGAAAAGGCATTGGAGGACATCAAGAGGCAGCTCGATTTCTTCAAGAACTCGGAGGCAGTTGCACACAAGAAGAAGAACTTCTGGACTGTTATCTCATCCGCTTCCACCATTTTCGCGGCTCTTTCATTCGCATATGCTACCAAAGTTTGCCGTTAGGAAATGCTCTGGTTTCCACTAGGCCTAATGTTTGCCTGATGCAGCTTTCGCCAATTTTGCTTGGTTAACTACACTTTCTTGGTAAGAATACATTAGCTTAACCTCAAGCTGATATGATGTTTTTGACTTGCTTATTTCATCACAGTAATAAATTGTTGTTGATGGTTCTTTTATTTGCACTCTAAAATTCCTAGATGAGATGTCAGACAATGTTATAGGATAGTACTGAAGTAATGTAATGGTATTGTTCATCGCATTTCATATCTAAAAGCTTACCATATTCAGACGATCAAAGTTTTTGAAGTACTGTGATATGTATGGAATTGGGGGGCGTGTGAATTACATGAAGCTGTATCAATTCTTATTTTATGCCTGGATTCTGTGCCAAGCAATGGGAAATGACTAGTTTCATACGCCACCATTTCACCTTGCAATATCCATTAGGCACGAATCACCCACCCTTTTGTACTCCATCCGCTTCACTAACATTGGTTTACTTACTTTCGGTACTTGGATTTAAAAAATGTAAAATTAGTAGGGGATAATTCATTGAAAGAGTAAAAAATAAAATGAGTGGATAAAACAATCTACAATTTGCCAAAAAAGGAAGGAGTCAATGTTAAAAAATCATTTCAAAAAGGGGAAAAGGAAAGGCAACGCAAAGAACAACAGATGATGGACAATCAACAAAATCACAAAAAATGCAGTGTGCGTCCATAATCAGAGAAGCTGCTAAAACTGCTGAAAATGTTGTGGATAATGAAAGAATGAAAATGGAGTATAACATAGCGTAATGGGAGTTCGTTTGAATACAATTAGAGTGCGAACAAATGCTAGCTAACACTAGACTACTTTGATGGGAAAACGAGAGTTGACCACAACAGAGATGGCATTGCGTGATAAATTAATGGGGATAGTCTACCGTCAGAATTGATTGTAATCCCTTATTTGTAATAATTGGTCAGACTAGATTATACTTTTTTCATTAATTTTCATTATAACTGGTCAGATTAGATCGATTTTTAAGTTGTCTATGTTTTGTTTTAATTGTTGTTGTTGTAATATTTGGTTGAAGTCATTCATCATTTATAAGATTCCCCTACACAAAATTAATGGGGTTATTATGGACACGTCACATATATTCACATAGGTTAATTCATTCATCATTTATAAGATTCTGCTAGACAAAATTAATGGGGTTGTCATGGACACGTCTCATCTATTCACGTGGGTTGAATTCATTCAACATTTAAAAGATTCCGCTAAACAAAATTAAAGGGTTTTTCACATTTCATGGTTCTATATAAAGGGGACATTCGTTTACCTTCCATTTCAACCCCAAATTCTTTTAACTTCCTTCTTCTACACAACCATGTCTTCCTCTAATTCCCCAAACAATGATAATGATCTTCAATTTGGAGAATCATCAAACCCACCAACCTATGATATTCCTGGTTTTTTACCCGATACCGATCCTAGACGATTAAATTTGTATTGAATTTTATAGAAATGGCAAGACAATGGTATGCAACCATTGAGATTGAGAGTGCTCAAACTTCTCCAACCTTACTGAGAAAACCAGAAATCTTATTAAGAGAGACCGTGTCCGAGCACAGGAAGTACTCCAGAGACAATATTTTGCTCAACCTTCTGAAAGAATGTACAACGATCAACATTTTCGTACTAGGTTTCGTATGCGGCGAAATGTATTCCAACGTATACTCGAAGATGTCACCAACCACGATCCCTATTTTGTACAAAGGTCTGATGCATGCGGTTATGAATTATTTTCGCCACTCCACAAGTGCACGGTGACCATGCGTCATTTGACATATAGTTGTGCATTCGACCAACTAGATGAATGCTTACAGATGGGCAAAACAACGATCAGAGAAACTATGTCTCATTTTGTGAAAGAAATTATTGTCGTGTACTGTTCAACATACCTCCGACCAATAAATCAAGAGGATATTGCACGACTGATGCATGTAGCTTGCGAATATGGATTTCCAGGTATGCTAGGAAGTATTGATTGCATGCATTGGGAATGGAAAAACTGTCCCGTGGGTTGGAAAAGTCAATTTCATGGTGGAAGTGCCTCAATTATTTTGGAAGCAGTGGCCTCATACGATACATGGATTTGGCATGCATTTTTGTTGGTATGGCGGGGTCAAACAATGATATCAACATACTAGACAAGTCACCTTTGTTTGATGACTTATGTGAAGGAAGGGCTCCACGCTTTCCTCATGAAGTCAATGGCCGCAGCTACGATCAAGGGTACTAACTTACTGATGGAATCTATCCTAAGTGAGTGACCTTCATGCCCGCATATACGGCTCCAAATGACCCTAAGAAACAAATTTTCACAAAGCAGCAAGAGAGCTACTGGAAAGACGTTGAGTGTGCTTTTGGTATTTTACAAGCTCGGTTCTCCGTGATCCGCAACCTAATTCGATACTAGAATATAGAAACGTTGGGGTGATATTGTGATAGCTTGTATCATACTACACAACATGATACTCGAAGATGAAAGATATACCTATGGGTTGCGGGTTCAACTAAGTGATTATGACCAAATCGACGACTCTCCTTGGCATTATAACGCAGAGCGACATGCTGATCTACCGACTTAAAGAAAAAAATTGGAGAGAAGTACGCAACAAATCTAAACATAACCAATTGAAACATGACCTTACGGAACATCTTTACCAATATGAGGGTGGTCAAAATTAGGATGTCGATATGGTTTTGTCATCCATGTTTTCTGATTTTAATTTTTTTAATTGTTTAGGGTTGTGTTAGTAATAATTGGTCAGACTAGATCAATATTTCAGTTTTTAATTTGTAATAATTTGTCATACTAGATCAATATTTCAATTTTCGATTTGTAATAATTGGTCGGAATAGATCAATATTTTATTATTTAAATATTTATTGTCATTTGTCCGATCGTTATAATTGGTCTTTGCTAGTAGTATTTTTAAATATTTTTTTTAAAAAAATCTATTTCTCTTATTATTTATTGTTATTAAAAAAAATTCAATAATTTCTTGACAAGAAAAAAGAAAAAAAATCTATTTCTCTTATTTTTTTTAATGTATTATTAAATTTCGCATTCAACATATTTTGGTTGGATTAATTTAATTTAATTAATTGTTAATGGTAAAATTAATGAGTAGGATAGAGAAAATCAAGTACGGCTCATGAATAGTAGAAAATGTTTTCTTACCATTGTGGGGAAAAAATGGGTGGTTTGTTAAACAGGGTCTTAAAGTGAGGTGGACGAGTAAGAGTGGGAAAAATAATATGTTTATGGGCCGTTTGGTTCAAACGGGGAAGGAATCAGTAAAGGGAAAGGAAAATAATAACCCTATTTAAAAAAATATATGTGTTGGTTCAATTGTGGAAAGGGAATCAATTAATTTCTAGCATTATTTATAAAAATATCATACATAAGTATAAATTATTTCACATTATGAAATTGGGAGACCATCGTCGTGCCTCTTAAAGATAATATTTATGGACCCTAATTGCGGCTAACTACTAGAAAGTAAATAGTGCAAGTCGGGGTCGTCCACGGAGAAAGGGAGGTTTTATCGAGTGTTAAGCGTAATTAATAGCACACAAAGATGTCACTCTAAGTGTTTGGTAACAAACTTGGGGATTTTGAATTTAGAAAACACTACGACTACTTTAAACAACGAAATTAACCAACAATTAGAGAAAATAATATAATTACGATCACACTAGTACGAAAGATGTATTAAGATGATAACGAGTATTGGGCGCAATTGGTTTTAAATTTCTATTTGTCCTTTGATCATTGAACTAATCATCCTATTTTTATGCATTAATCACATATTGTGGAGAACTTATTAATACCTTTTGGGTGAAAATATTTCTCGCCTCTCCTCGGTTATAGTTAGAATGGGCGATCGGCGCCACACAATAACCCTTACCCTTGGGTCACCCTAGACGATCGGCGTCATATACTTCCCCGAGAATGGAAATACACATGGAGAACCAATAAAACTAACACAGTATCCTACAAGCGAGAAATATCGGGATAGCACAAATATATCTACTAATAACGACTACGAGGATCGACCTTCCTGCTAATTGTTATTAGTGAGCCACGTTGATAATTTGTCAAACCCATTCAAATTCATCTCAAATCTAAGCAATATCATCAATCAATAATCATAATTAATTGTCACTCCTAATTATAATCCAACATCAACTAACGATAATCACATCAACAAAAATTCAAAGTATCCCGGGTTTGACCAAAACCCTAGAAAATAATTAACCCACAATCATCAACTAGTTGATCATTCTAGTTTAAATCATGCATTGACTACATAAGAAAGCACAAAATATACTTGATAATCAAAGCACAAAATAGGAGAAATTAATTCTCACAAATTCATACTAGAAATGCTTACTAATTGCTCCCAAGAGTATATTTAGCCTATATTAGCTAAACCCATAACAAATCTACAAGAATCCATGGTAAACATAAGAGAAAAGATGAAGAAATAATAGTGTTTTAGGGTTTTGGGAGAGAATTTTTGGCCAAGAGAAAGTTGAGAGTGAAGATAGGATAAGGGATATTTATAGTACAAATTGTGGTAAAAAAGAGTCAAAAGGGGAGCAGGGCGTGCGGGCTAAAATGACCGTTCGGGCACGCATGAGGCCCCGACACCCGGAGGGGGGGGGGAGGTCAGGCGCTGACCGATCATTTTTGGTTCTGAAGCTATTTCCCTTCAGCGGTTTGGGGCACCCGCCCGGGCGGTTGATCGCTTGGGCCACGCGTCCTTTCTTCTTACCCAGCCGATCGGCCAACCGGTCTTCATGTCGGTCGGCCAACCTTCCTTCTTCAAACCCAGACTTTTTCTTCTACCAAATTGTATTGGCCTTCACTTCTAAATGCTTATTCTCCTTGTGAATCTTCATTCTTGAATTTTACATCATAAACATGATCATAAAAAATCTTCCAAAAACACCTTAAACTGGAGACTTAGGATATAACTCCTAAATCATCATGCTAACTTTCTTACCAACAAAGCATCCATTATTCATACATAAAAGCTTAGTCTATTACAAATATGAGTTTCAAATGTGCTTAAAAGAGATGAGCACATCACTCATAATGATACAATTCCATTAGATTCAAGTAGGTTAAGAAAATAAGGATTTAGATATGAAAACCCGAAAAACCGTCATCCAACCCCAAACATACCTAAATATAACAATCTTCTAACAAAATGATGACAAAAGAGATGTTAAATGTTTCGGAAAATACAGGCATTTGGCGCCTCATCAGAAATTTGCTAAAAAAAGTATTTAATAAATTATTGTCATATCTAATTTATATAAAAAAATATTTGATATAAAATATGTAGTTCATCATCTTTAATTTATTAATATGTTGTATGTGATTAAAAAATATGTAAATATATTTATAATTTATCGTAAATATTTAATTTACATATTGTCATCTTTACATACTTTTTTAATTTCATATCACATGCGACAGATTGATTTAAAATATGCAGTTCATTTTATATAAAAATGTTCTAATAATGATGTTAAAAAAGTCACATATGAAAATATTTTAAGAATGGACATCTAGAGGATATTATTTAAAAAACATAAAATCGATACAAATTCAAAATATTACATAATGTACTATATCCATCAACACATAAATAATTTTCTTATAAAATAATTACATTTTATAATAAAACATTGATTATTCAACATCTATAACCATATTACACCTATATATCACCACCTCAATCAAAAGCATCAGAACCAAATTAAAACTTCACATATTGTCTTTTCATTTGGATTGAACAACAGTAAAATATTCAATTTTTTGGCTGACCACTATAATATAATAATATTTATGAAATAATATTATTTTTTGAAAATTATATAAATATTAATTTTATTGATATTCCACCCATGTACAACTCGAAAAGTAAAATTATAATATTATTTTTTACGTATGAAATTATTTTTTTGCCTTAAATTTAATTAACTTAAAATATAACATGAATATTTAATATAATAATAATATTATTATATAATTGTAAAATAATAGTATTTATTATAAAATAATATAACTAATATTCATTGTATAAAGTTAAAAAATAATTTTTAACTTAAAAAGAGTGCATATAAAAATTATATTTTCATTTAAATTCGACCTATATACAATACAACATATACAATTTTAATATTTTAATTGAAAGCATAATCATTATTTTGTAATTTTTATTTTGATAATAAATATAAAGTATAATTTTGTTTTGGAGTTGAGAAAACAAAGAGGAAAATGAAAGACAAGTAGAAGGCTACAAAGAGGAGGGAAAGGGAACCTCAGTCCCAGGGTAAGACTGAGAATCACGTTATTCCCAATTGAGAGAATTGTAAAACCATAATTAAGGAAAGAGAAGGATAAAAAACCAAACCAAACACTAAGTAAGTGAATGAAAATTTTAGATTCCCCTTCGTTTTACTAATTCACCTCAACCAAATGCCCTTTTTTTGAAAGATTATATACAAGCAACCAAATTACATATTAACATCCTAATCTAGGACCTAACTAGGAGACAACACCATTGAATTTGTTGAACCTCAGTGGAGCCCGTAACTCCATCCATTTGAATAAATAGGGATGCCTTCCTGAGAACACTCAAATGTTGCACCACCAACGAACTGCCGTCACCGAAATCGGAACCACCTCGATCTCACGACCACCTGCAGGTTGGGAAACCACAACGGATCGACCACCTGCAGATTGAGAAACCACAACGGGGACCACCGACACGGTCCCATGACGCTGGGTAATCTCCATCAAGAAATTGCTCTAATATTCACAATATTTGCTAGGGAACTGTTTGAACTCTGTACCACTCACTTATAAAAAGTGTGGTTTATGATTAAACCAGACACAAATCACCAACCAAACGCCCCTTAATTGGTAAGAAACCGCTGTTTCTACCATTGCCATTAAGAGCATGTGCAGTGGTAAAACCACTCTTGTGGTTTCAATTAAATAAATAATTAATCTCTCTCCTCCACCTCAGCAATTCAAACCACAACTAAAACACTCCATTTTTTCTCCACAATGGTGGAAACCACTCTCAAACCACTCGGTGGACCCAACTTGATTCTCTTTATCCTACTCATTAATTCTACCTTTAATAATTAATTTTAATTCATTAGTTTACTGAAAATAAACTGAAGTGTTAAATTTAATAATACACTTTAATATTATAATTTTTGTTCATTTTATATTTTTATTTTTATTTTTAGTATTTTATTCATGTTTTAAAATTAATGTTATGCACTTTGTTTTTAATTGTATTGTTGTTTAATATTTTTCTAACATCCAGATTTAATATTGTATTTTTTGGAAAAAATAATATTTAAACAACTTTAAAATAATAATATTTAATTATTTTGAATAAACAAATTTAAAATAATATTTAAATACAAAAGAGTTGCATACCATTTTTTAAAATGTGGCTACATTTAATATTAAAATACGTGGTTATATGTTTAAATACGTGGCTACATTTTAAAAAACAAAACTTGCATACCATTTAATATTAGATGAGTAATGATTGAAGTGACAAGAGGAAAGCTTGTCTTCCAAAGGAAATTTTTTTATTTCGCTCTTCCCATTTTCCCTGCTTGGTTTTCCCGCCAACTGAATGAATTGAGTGAAAATGGTACTCCCTCAGTCCCATAAATATTGCCCTATTTACTTTTTCGATGTCAAAATCAAAAAATTATGACCCTAAATATCAATTTATATAACTAAAATGAAAATGTCAGGTGAGATATTGTTAAATTAATTTTATGTCTATTTTATAAACATCAAAAATTTTATGTGGAGTTGTTATATGCAGCTACAAATACCAAGTAGGCCAAAATTCAATTGAATAATATGTAATTGCGAATTTGTGATAAGGGCATTAGAGGGTGAATGGAAGGGCCTCAAAAGTCAACATTGATTACTTGTACACAATTTTAGAAAATTACACTGTGGCCCAAAATTGTGTTTCCCCGCTATCCATTGCTCCAAAATACGTTATTTTTGTTATTCTTACCTAAATATAAAAATATTAAATAATATATTTTTTGGGTGAACTGTGGGAAAGCGCTAGTATATGTTCTAGAGTAAATTAGATTTGGTTACATAAAAGTAAGGAAGAGAAATCGGAAAGGATTACGGATATGTTCTTGTGGCCGGTCGATGATAAATATTCCGTTCTAAATTTGGGAAATAAAATGGGGGTGTATAGGGAAGCACCACGTTCGACCAGATTTAATTTTGGAGCTACGAGTAAAGATTTTTTACTTTTTGCACTTAGGTCCCTCCGAGAAATTTGGAAGTGTCGAATCAATAAATTGGCGATGCCAAAATTCAATTGAATGATATACGATTGCGAATTTACGATTTGGTCATGTATGGGTGAATGGAAGGGGCTCAAAAGTCAACATTGATTATTTGTTCACAATTTTGGAAAATTACACTGTGGGCCAAATTGTGTTTCCCCATTATCCATTGCTCAAAAATATATAATTTTTGTTATTCTTGCCTAAAAATAAAAATATTAAATAATATATATTTTTGGTAATTTGTGGGAAAGCGCTAGTAGATGTTCTAGAGTAAATTAGAGTTGGTTACATAGAATTAAGGAAGAGAAACCGGAAAGGATTGCAGATATGTTATTGTGCCCGATCGATGATAAATATTCCGTTCCATAATTGGAAAATAAAATGGGGTGTATAGGGAAGCACCACGTTCGACCAGATTTCATTTTGGAGTTACGAGTAAAGTTTTACTTTGTGCACTTAGGTCCCTCCAAGAAATTTGGAAGTGTCGAATCATAAAATTGGCGATTCCAAAATTCAATTGAATGATATACGATTGCGACTTTGCGATTTGGGCATGTATGGGTGAATGGAA
>JAULKM010000008.1:10212224-10226144 GCA_032355605.1 Rubia tinctorum
CTTTGGACTCATCACCTCAGGTGCCAAAGGTAAGCCGGTTTGTTGCACAATGTAGTTTTCTTGAGTTTGCACTATCTGATTTGTCTTGATTTTATCATTTTAATTTATTGGTGGAGGTTTACAATTCTGCAATACCAAATCATAAACTTCTTGGTCATATTTTTGTAAATTGTAGGAATCTTTGACTACCCCTCCCGCTGATAGTAATAGAAGTCCTAGGGCAGCATTGGTTGGAGTGAATCCAGGATTAGGAAAGGATGTTCCAGTACAAGCTAAAGACAAGGTGAAGAACTCAAAGAAACTCAATGATTCTAGAGGCGAGGCTCATTTAAGTGAATCAAGAGAGGAACCTCTTTCAAAATCAGCACCTGGGTACAAAACAGAGGCAGGTAGTGACAGGGACAGGGATAGGGAAAGAGACAGGGATCGGAGCAAGGAGAGGGTAAAGTCTCGAGATCGTGATAGGGGAAGAGATTCTGATAGGGAGCGAGAAAGAGAAGATACTGATAGAGACCGTGAAAGCAAAGATAGGGGTCATCGCTCAAGGGAGAAAGGTGAGGATTCATTGCTCTTTGTTTTTCATATATATGATATTTCGATTTAAAGGTAGATTACTCTTAAAGATCAGTTAACTTACCTTATGATGTTCATTATGTTATGTCAGGACATGGAGAGAAGTCAAAGCATCATTCATCTCGAGGTAAATATGTTAATACTTTGTATTCTTGTAGAATTTTGTAAAATCAAATTGTTTGATCAATGATTCGTTCCTTGTAGATCGCGAGTACCACGGTTCATCTTATTTGTCGAGGGACAGGGAGAGGGAGAAGGATCGTCGGCGGTACCATTGATATATATATATATATACAGGGACCCCAAAATCAACATTTCAAGGGCTCATGCTGGTGGTTAGCTTTAGGAAAGAGTTGGGTGGCTTTAGAGTGTCAACAATTTTTGTTGGAGACCTGTCCGTGCAATATGGTAAGGTACTATTGGGTGGAGTGAAGACAAATTTGGCTATATACGGTACCGTTGTCCAGCTGCTAACTTGTAATATCATGATATCGTCATTTTGCTTTCAAGAAACCGGTAACTAATCCAAAGCTGAAAGCCTGTTTGGTTTTAATATGATAGGAATGGCTTGATGTAATTATGTAATGGGAATGGTATCATCAGTCATTTCATGTACGAGTAGAATGGGAATGGTATCATCACTGCTTATTATTTTCTACTGAAGATAATTAAATTTATACGCAAAGTCTTGTTTTAGATAACGTAAAGTTTAACCAGGGATTGCCTCGTAAGTTTTAGTTGGGATGGTTTTTTTAAGTAAGCCGAAAAAATGGAGACCTTTTGCTGTAAATATAGAAATTTTTGGTCCATATATATTAGTACATAACAATTTCAAAAATTAAATTTCATTCTTTTAAGTCGGAAACCTCCGCTCGTAACCGTCACTGTTCGTCAGAAACTTCCATCGGTTGTTGGAATTTTACCAAAATCTGCTGGATCTTCCATCCGTCACCTCCACTCTCTCATCTGATGGAATTTCACGGGTCGATGTTTTTAATTTTTTTAAAAAATAATTGACAATTTATTTTTTATTGATATTTTATTATTTACAGTTGATATTTTAGTAGATGTAATTGATGTTTATGATTTTTAGTTTGGCGATTAGATATGAGTTGATGTTTGTAATTTTTTGGGCGATATGAGTTGATGTTTGTAGTTTTTTTTTAAAAAAAATTGACAAATTAATTTTTGTTTGTGTTTTAGGATTTTCATTTGATGTTTTGTTAGTTGTAGTTGATATTTATGATTTTCAGTTTATCAATTATGTTGATGTTTTTTTAATTCTTTGTTGATATTTATTTGTTTTTAAAAATATTTTTTTGCTATGATTGTAGTTTTTTCAAAAAATCCACGTAGATATTATATATAATATGTAGCATTACATAAAGAATGATCTAGATTGATAGCTACATTGTGCTCTCAATGTAAGGCGTTGCGATTAACCTTAAAATATTTAAAGGAAGAGAAAGAATGTAGCGGTTTGCGTATATGCAAAATTATACCTTGTATATCCCATGGTGCCTTGTCGATGTTGTGAATGGAGGACACTAAAATTGCAGAATCCGTGTATAGATGAATCTATGAACTGTGTGTCCTTTGTGTAGTCGTGATTGACCTTAAACAAGCTTCAGCTTGTAGTGGTGGTGTCACCACAAAGAAATATGAGCCTCTGATTGTTTTCTTCTCCCGAGCTTGCTGTTTGCTGGAGATGATCCATGCCCCCGTTCCGAGCCATGTTTTCTCCTGAAGCGGACCATCAAACGATAGAACCACAATACTATCCTCAATATCTCTGTGTAAATCAAACTGATCCTGGTGAGCTCTTTTGTGACGTTCACTCGATGATCTGTGTTGTGTTAAAAATCTCATCCTTAGCTTGTTCTTGTTGTGAAAACCTTTGTGGTTGATTTAGAACAGCAGCCAGGTTTCTGGCTTCTTCCCAGCAAACTATGAGATGTCTGTGTTTATTGTTAAAACTCTCCAGTTCCATTGCTTCCAGATTTCCCACAAAATACAACTTGAAAAATTTATCGCCTCTTTGTCAGGAGCCAATTTAGTCCACTGAGAAAACCAGTCAGTGGCTTCCACATCTTGCACCATATCAAAATTTAAGCCTAGTGATGAACCTCTCCATATTCTTTTAGAGTTTTCACATTTGAGGAAAATGTGAGATTCATCCTCATCGTGAAGTGCGCATATGGTGCAAAATTTTTCAGGTATAATATTCCTTCTAGCCAGGTTTACTGTTATGGATAAGGCCCTATTCATCAACCTCCAAGCAAACGCCGTCAACTTTTGTGGAAGATTAAGATTCCATATAAGATTCCAGAACTTGTGAAGTTCCTGATTAGGTTGATCCAAAACTGTTTTGCGAATGTTGATGTGAATCCCCGCATGCAATATGATAAGCCTTCTTCACCGTGTAGTTACCATCCTTGTTAGGTCTCCATATTGGTACGTCATTGTGATGGTGGTCACTTGATGTACTGATAACCAAAATATAAGGGACTGTGGATGATGGAAAAATGCTCCTGATTAAAGGAGTTCTCTGTTTCCCATTTCGTGAGATTAGATCACTCACTTTCAGGTTTGTATGAGTGGCTACAATGGACTGAGAATTCAATGGATTAATGTGGTTTGGAATCCATTGATCCTATATGTCTATGTCCTCCCCATATACAACCTGCCAAGCCAAATTCTCCGTAATTAATTGGCTTGCCAATAGAATAGATTTTCATCCCCAAGAATCATTTCCTTTCTGAGTAACTTTGATGAAGCTTGTGTTCCTGAGGTATTTTGCTTTGTAAACTTCATTTTTGAGGGAACCTTTGTTTCTGACTAAGTTCCATGCATGCTTCCCCATTAGAGCTTTGTTAATTGCTTCCATTGATCTCATCCCTAATCCTTTATCTTGTTTAAACTTACACACAAATTCCCAAGACTTCCAATGTATCGACCTTCCATCCATCTCTCCTCCCCAAATGAATCTAGCAACCATTTTATCTAGCTTATCCAGGTTTGGTTTAGGAATTCTGAAAATCCCCAAAGGATGGATGGCTACAGAAGAAAGTAGATGCTTCGCCATTATGATTCTACCTGGAAGTGATAAAAACTTTGATTTCCATGAACTGAGTCTCCGTATGAATTTGTCTTCAAGTTTCTTGAAGACTCGTGTCATATTTAAAGTAAAATTGACATCCATCCCTGGATATTTGCCCACAAATTGCTGACCATGTATATTAAGAGTGTATCTAGCATGCTACCTCAAATTCTCAAGTGTGCTAGGGCTAAACACGAGAGCACATTTATGAAAATTAAGTTTTTGACTTGAGAACCTAGCATATAGAGCTATAGCCTTAGCAACATCATTTACAGCAGCGTAGGTGCATTCAGAAAACAAAATACAATCATCCGTATACATGAGATGGCTAAATCTAGGACCTCCATAGAAATAGTCATTCCCAAGTTTTGATTTGTCTTGATTTTATGCTCCAACCATGTAGAAATAAATTGTTGGCAGATTAGAAAGGTAGAGGGAGAAGGGGCAACCTTGTTTTAGAATTTTATTGGGAACAAAGAATTCTGAACTCTCCCCATTGAGTAAGATCTGATAGGAAACTGTACCTACACAAGAAATGATCAACTTGATCCAGTTATCTGGAAAATTCATGGCTATTAGAGCTTTTTCTAGAAATGACCAAGAAACCCCATCATAAGCCTTACTCATGTTAAACACAACGACCATAAAGCCTCTTCCTTTCTTTGACGTATGCTTAATCATATAGTTCATAACCACATGTGTGAGAAGGATATTTTCAATTATAGATCTTCCAGGTACAAAGCCATTCTGACTCTCAGAGATCAATGAATTGATATAACTCTTCAATCTAGTTGCCAATATCTTTGCTATAACTTTATATTTGACATTAGAGGTGGGTCTATAATCTGAAGGAGAGCTTGGTACCTTGACCTTAGGGATTAAAGCCACTTGTGAATAGTTCCACTGGTGAGGGATAGAGCCATGGTTTATTATTTCTAGCACTGATTTTGTGATATCTTCACCTATCACTCTCCAATGTGTTCAGAAAAAATCAGTTGGGAAACCATCTTCCCCCGGGGATTTCCAGTGTTTAATGGCTAACCACACTTCCTGCTCAGAGAAAGGGAGAGCTAGATCATGCACTTATTTTAGAGACAATATATTGTCATTTATCATCATGTATTCCTCATGTGATGTGTCTCCATATATCATAGGAGGACACCATTTTGGAATGATAAATACATCTTTCACATGATCCACAATCGTGGAGAAAATTTGAACTGGATCACTGATCTGCATCATATATGCCTTGGATAGTGTTTGTATTCTTCCTCTTTGTTGCCCACCTGTGATACTGAAAAGTATTCTTCTCCCCAAACTTCATTTTATGAAAACTTTGCTCTTTGTCGCCAATAATCCAAAAGCTTCATTTAAGTTCCTTGATTTTCAAAGAAACCTCTTGAATCTCCTTTGTATTGATGTAAAGCCCTTGCCTTTTTTGAAAATTCTCCTATATCTTCTCCATTTTATTGATGTTTTTTTTAAGTTTAAAAATGAAGTATTGTTCCAATTATGCAAGTGTCTCAAAGTACAGTTTAAACTCGAACTTATAAGATCCTCCTCATTTGTGAGTACTGGTTCCAGAATTCCTCGATGTGAAGCTATTCATGCCTTCTTCTCAATCTCTTCTGAAACCTGAGAAATTGCCCAGAAAGCTTCATAACGGACAAGCCTTTTCTTCTTATTTCTACTTGGTTGAAGATCAAGAAGTAAATGGTTGTGATCTGAATCATGGAAAGGCCAATTAACTACTTTTGCTTCTGGAAAAGTACTTCTCCATCTTGGATCTCCAAATGCTCTATACAATCTCTCCACAATGGTATTTGGGTGCTTCCTTTTGGTGGACCAAGTGTACCATAAACCTTCATTCCTAACTTCCATAAGATTATGTTATTGAAGAAGAGAATGCAAACCAGTTTGAATGTTTAAAACTAGTGCACCTCCTCTCTTATCTCTTTGTGTTAGGGTCTGATTAAAATCTCCTACCAAAACTATAGGAAACTTAACAAAATAGTACAAAAGGTCCAAATCATTCCATACTGCCTGCCTCTCCGAAGAGTTTGGATGGCCATACACAAAATCTAAACACTAAGTTTCCCTACTGGCATTGGTGATAAGCAAACAGAAAAAATTCTTTGTATTACATAGCAATTCTACCTCTAAATTATCATACCAAACTACTACAATCCCACCATATTTGCCAATTGGATCCACATACTTTATCCTATTGAAACTGGAATTCTCCATCCGCATGTCAAGTTGTTGTGGAGACATAGTTTCAAACATATAGAAGATGGACGACTTTTTTTGCTTCAGCAATTGACAAATTTCTTTCTTTCTAGAGGTGTTGTTAAAGCCTCTACAATTCCAAAAAAAGTATCCTCATGCTTGATCGGGGAACTATTTTGGCACAGTTCCCGTGAAACCTTTGCCAGCTTTCCTTCCGCTTCAAGTAAATCTTTAAGCATTCCCTTGTTGCTTTGCCGAACACCTTCCTTGGGAAGCACTCTTCCTGCAAATATGATGTCCCTATTTCTCTTGTTTGTTTTTGCTTCCTCGGTATTTCTTTTTCCAATATGATCTTCAAGACTTTCAGAATTCCTGTCAACATGAGGATTGTTATTGCAAAAAAAAAATGGATTCTCATTTTCAGTGGGAGCAGGTTCCACTCAGTTTCTCCTAAAATGTCATTGCTCTCATCAATTTGAGATACAACCCTCTTCTTGACATCAATTCCTTTGTCACCGACCATAATAGGCTCAGATATTGCCTTCTTTCCTTCCATACCACTCCGGTCATAAGCAACTGGTGTCTTCTTAGCTAGAGACACTCTTCCCTTCGTGCTTAAGTTCCCTATAAAATATGTATTATCTTCCTTCCACCTTGTTGATGCATTATTCCTTGTATGCTCTTAGTAGCCATCACCTTCTTCCCTCTTGATTTATCCCCTTTCCTTGATGAGATAGTCATGTTCTTCATCTTGCCTCTCCACATTGAAAGTTTGAAAATATTTTCATATTTGAATCCCCGTCATAAACCTTCCTGAATTGAGCATAAACTTCCTTATAGTCACATCTTTCCTAAGCCCGCTACTTATTGACACCCCAATGTTCAAACCTTGATATTGGTTTCCAATTGACAATAATGGTCTATCTTCAGCTTCAACACAAGTTATCTGAAAATCTTGTATCCTTGTTAGTGCTATATCCAGGATTGGTCCATTAAAAGTATGAAATTCTTCATCACTTGGATCCTCTTGTTGCACTTCCACAAGTTCCTCGACCATTTTCTTAGCAAAGACAATAAGTCTCCTACTATCTCCTGTACTTTCTGGGTTGTCACTTGATGTTATCTGCAAGTTCAAATCCTCTAGATTTGCATCCTCTGAGTCTTTCTGGTGTTGACCAGAATGCATTAAAGCCAAGGACATTGACTTTATTTGTATCTCATAATCATTCGCCACAGAAACATTCTCCTCAGAATCCACATTGAAATCCATAAAGCTTCCTCCTGAATGTGACCATTTGGAAACTCCTGATTATCTTGTTCAGTCTTAGGTTATGGAGGGCACGACTGCTGGTTCCTACCAAAATATGGATAAAAAGGGCCTTGAAAGTAGCCACTTCCTCCTCCCCCATTATTTACTTCCTCCATTGTTATTATTATTTCTTGAATCACCTCCAACGCAGGCTTGCTGATGGAGAGTATTATCCACCTTCATGGAAATTAGGAAACCTTCCTACACCTCACTATTTAGCATAAAGTTGTATCTCTCTCAACGAAGATCCATATATCTTTCAATTATTCTTGTGTTTCTCTTTGCACGTCTATGAGAGTACGCCCTCAAAGAAGATGGAAACATTTCCTTATAAGGATCATAAACGATTTTAGATCCTCTAGCAGAATTATGAGCTTGAATGTGACTATCAATAAATTGTTCTAACTGATCATCATCAATGATAGGACACCTTTGACAAGGATACCCCATGACATTACATCTACTACAAAATTTATATAGTCCCTCATATCTTACATCCAACCAGATTCGATTACCATTTGGTACATCAATAAAAAAACCAGAAATCAATGGTGCACCAGGCACAACCCACATAGTATCTTTTAAATATTTTAAATTCATACGAGTCCAAACATTAATATTAACATCTATGATATCACATGCATGATTCAAGATCTTGATAGCCGACATTGGAGCTCTAAAGGTATGCCATGGATCTGAATTGGCACTTTGACCTTCTCAACTATGAGTCTCCTTATTGAAATTCCTACACCCAACGTCTCAAAGCAAAAAGTCCCCCAACCATCAAATACGAGCTCCTATGTAATGCTATCGGCGTTTCCTCTTTGGTTTGAAACGTGGTGACGTAAATTTTTTTGTAGCTGTGAAGAAAAAACGTTGAAATACTCTAGAATGTGTTAAAGTACTCATTCAATCTCTCAACAGTGAAATCTCTATCATCTATCTAGTAGGTCAACAAATAGTTTTGCTCCATCTAAACTAATTCTTCTATGTCTGCTTGAGTAATTTTCATGACTACTCCTCTCCTAGTAGTTCTAGGGATTGTAGAAAGATCTATGTAAAGGATTACTGGCTCTGGCTCCTTGTACTCCTCTGAAAAATCAAACCCTGGAGGAGTAAAGAGGTCATCAGATTGCTGCAATGTAGAAATATCACACATTTTTGGCTTGTTAAATGCGGGTTTATACTGATGAGATAAATTCTGAAAATTGGTTGATAAGTTTTGTGCATTGAATGAACACTTATTTATAAGCTCATATCCCCCTTGCGTCTCCTTTTAGACGTTAGATCCTGTAACTGAAAACTCTTGCTCTTCTCATCATCCATAATGATTGAGGCTTTTGGTCTTTCCATAACAACTGCTCAATCCGCTGTGAAGCTTGTCAAAAATGTGCGAAGAAATAAAATAAGTATTCACTTAAAATTCTATTTCCCAGTGCATCTCTTGAACTCATCCAATAAGATTTAAATCCTTCCAAAGAAATTTACTAATCTTCCCTTGAGAACTCAAAAAACCTAGATTCTCTATTTTTTTTTTTGCTTAAGATAGTATAGAACCAACTCTCTAGCTTCTACCAATCAGAATACGCTAAAACCTACTAAACCTCTGTTGCTGCTAAAGAAATAATGATTTCCTAGTGCATGCTTCTGAAAATAGGTTCACCAGAAAGCTCTTCTTTTTTCCTAGCCTTTGACATATTCTGATTGTCATTTTTGTTTTGATGTTAGAAGAAACCTTGATTGAAAAACTGAGGAATGCCCTTTTTTCCTTTGTCAGGCGCAACTCATCTATTTTTTCAAAAGTTTCTCTCTATTTTCTAGTGAGAGAATTTTACTATATGTAGTTGATGTTTTATGATTTTCATTTGATGTTTTGTTAGTTGTAATTGATGTTCATGATTTTCAATTTGGCAATTATGTTGATGTTTTATAATTTTTGGTTGATTTTTATTTGATTTTATATTATATTTCAGATCCCATCAAGAGTGAGAAGAATTGAGGAAAGGTCCCTGGAAAAAATTGGGGAAAGGTCCTTGAATTCTTTTAGGGAAAGGTCCTTGGGAAATTATTGGTGACAGGTCTCTGCCTAAAGTTTAGGCTGCCTAACCTGTGACCATCTCCAATTTATATTGTACACTTTGTTGAAATTATGAGAGACAAACTTTACCAGTTGAGTGTAAAATATATCATTTTGAAATACCTTTTTCTACATGAGCCTGTCTCATTGTGATCAGGGTTAAACAAACTTATAAAAATACAGGGCTAAGGAAAATTATGTCACCTTTTATTGGAGGACTGAATTGAAATTACTCAAAAATTTTGTGAAAATGCACCATGTATATTGAAAGTGCAGTAATTGAAACACGACTTCCAACCTATACCTTTCTTCAAATGTAATTCAATCCCAAATTCAACCAAAAGTTGACCGCATTCCAATCCATTCTCCAAATGTTGTTCATCACTATCGATTAACATCATCAAAATTAATCAACAACAACAAATGATCAGGCACGCCATTCATACGATCAATTATGTTTTGATCTCACCTTATACATCAATAATTTTTTGATTTCAGTGAATTTTGAAGAACAATAGATTTAAAAACTCATCAACACGAGCGAAGAACACAAACACCAAATCGACACTCATTTAATAATCGTAGAGGCATCCAAATTTCATGCACCATATTCAAACTGGTCTCAATAATGAACAAAATATCACTCCTATTAAATGTCAGCATTTCATAGATCATATTTCTTCTTGCAAGTTGAACATTTCATAATAGACATCGATATTTTAAATTTTGCATAAAGTAGTACAATCATGAAATTTATCAAAAATCTCAGAATAACTAGTACAAAAAGAAATAGTTGATGTTTCACATACCGGATTTCATGTAACCACAAGCTTTTGAGGTTTAAAACAAAACAGTTGATTCTCTTATACATTGTGTAGAAATTCAGTATGTAATTGATTATACAAATTATAACAAATGATGTTTATACTATGTGGTATGGTATTGAAAATATGTAGCATGATATTTTAATACTAAGAAAATTCACTACACTAATGTATAAGAGTCTGCTCTGGATTTCTAGTTTTAACCACGTGATTTGATGTTTATAATAGAACAGTTAAAGCTCCTATAAAATATGCAAAATTTTAGTGTGTAATTGATATTATAAATATAACAAATGATTTTCATGGTATGTAGTTTCTTGTTGCTAATATATACATTTTACTAATATGAAAATACAGTGAACTAATGAATAGTAGCATACTCTGATTTCAGTGTACTATACATACTCATGCAATGGTTTACAAATATGTTGGAGATATATGAATTTGAATGTTTACAATGAATAAGAGTAAGAACTTGAAACATCATATCGCACACATGCAATTTCACCTAGATTTGGCGTAAGGAAGTCAACACAGAGACTATCAAATGAAGGAAAAGTCAAAGAAATATATTACACATGTTGTAAATGGAAATAGGTTTCAAGATCTTAGCCTATGCCAAATTAACAACCAACAAGCAAGAGAAGAAAAACAAACGACTTCCTAAGAACATAAGATGTAGGCTGCGGGCATGATCAAGATTGCTGATGACAACATCTATGAAATCAAGCACACCATTACTCTGCATAATCATGAGTTTACAAGGATACAATCGAATTACTTGCAATGTAGTGATAGGAAATAGCTGATGAAAAGACAAGAGAAAACGAGGGTATAAAAATGGCTGGTCTGAGGCTAGCTGTAACTTTCAAGTATTTGGTGTGTGATGCTAAAGGAGAAGATAATCTAGGGCACACAGCGAGGAACCATATAAATTAAATTAATGGATTGAGAATGAAAGTTATAGAAGGAGGTGATACACATAATGTTAGTGATGAGTTGTACCTAATTGATGGTAGATAAAAGGATTTCTTTTTCAAGGTTAAATTGAATGAAGATGGAAAATTCTGTTACGCCATTTTTGAGAGATGCAATGATGAAAGAAAACTACATGATATACAAAGATGTCATAATATTTGACATCACTTACAAGACAAAAAAAGTATAACATTGTTTGTGCTCTAATTGTGAGAATACACAACCATTGGAACAACGTGATGTTCACTTGTGCTTTTATTGGAGATGAAAAGAAAGGAATTTTTGTTCGGTTGTTGTAGACATTCAAAAAGTCGACGAGAGGAAAATATAAAGTTACTATATTTGCTTATCAAGACTTGCTTATAGTAAGTGCAATCAAAAAGGTATTTTTCTATTCTACACAAATTGTTTATTGATGTTTCAATATATGTGCTTGACCTGATATGTTTTCAGGTTGATGTTTTAAAACACCAACGTACACACAAGATTTTATATATTGATATTTATATACTTACCTTATGTTTTTATAACATGACCATAAGTTAAATGCAAACCGTTTGATGGTTTTTAAGTTCAGAGCATGCAACAAAACTAATTAACGTTCACACAGTAGTACATAGCTTTCCATAACACCTGATTGATTATTTATAGTATAACCAATTTTCGTTAAAGGCGTTTGATAACACAAGACACAGGCTCTGTGACCAACCCCTCCCAGCCTTGCTAACAAATAACTTTTTTACGGTTTATCTACTAAGCCGAGAAAGAGGGATCAAAGATAGATGTTTGTAATGTGCTCCCGTTCCTACTACTACACTACTAAGTTTGGTAGATAGTGACAAGTACGGGGTCATTCACAGAAATGTTAGGAATTTAATAATCAACTATGCACAATCGTGATCGGGTCGTCAATCCGACATCGTGTTAAGAATAATCAGTGTTGGTAAAACAAGCATTGGGGGGAGGGGGTTCACTAAATCTACTAACATGAAATTAATCACGAGAATAAACTATATAAACTAGCATTCAGGGAATATTTGCATAACATGATTAATGTCATTTTGATCATCGATTTCATACATACAACTATAAGACTATTCTAGTGTTTATGATACGTGGTGTGATTGATGGTCAACACTTCCTCATACCTGTCATGTAAGGTGTGCATGTAATCTTCCATCGGCACCGCCTCCGTAATTAGGGAAGTGCAATGACGGCCCTACTTGTCGTGCATATATGAGTCTCCCCTGTGCGATTACGTCACGAGCACTACACCACGAATGCTTCTCCCTAGGCCTAAAAAGGCAAAGGGGGTGAAAAATCTTATCGATGGCTCTAGGGTTGCAGAGCTAACCTTAGTTTGCTACTTAAGCTATCTCAACCTGCTACCCTTCGGACCAACTCATCAGCTTACTAGTTCATGGCCGATCGTAACATTAACAACGACAACCTATGAGCACACACCCACGTGGATCCGGACCATTGTTACCCTACGCGCATCTAGGTTTCCATCCCTAGAAGGTATCAATATTGCGGCAACATGAAAGTAGACTTTAGTGTGTGCTAACTAAGTGTGACAATCATGCAATTCAAAAGAATATTAAGAACAAGCCAATATAATATCACAAAACACATAGAAATAGGTTGATCTAAGAAATCTCACAAAATAAACATTAATACATAAATACAAATATAATCCTCAAGTTAATTAACTATACTCCCTAATCATTGAACCCAAGTATTGCACTGGATTCAACACTTTTGGGCAAAAGAAAAATAGAGAGAAGGAAGAAAAAAAACCTAGAGAGAAGGAAGAGTATTTTCTCTCTCTAACCTACTCTTGAAGATGAAAAGTGGGTATAAACTTAAACCCTAGTTGACAAAGGTCCATAAATATAGTAATAGGGAATTGGGAATTGGACCTTGAAAAGGCCTTAAAATGGTTAAAAAGTCTAGCAGCCACAAGCAGCACTGGCAACGAAACATGGCACAGTTTGTGCCAGTCGAGTGCCTTCGTGCCGACGCTGGCCACTCGGTGTGGCACGACCCATAGCCTCGTGCTAGCGCAGCCTGCTCAGCCTAGCACGACCCAGTGAGCCTCATGCTGGTGCAACCAGTGTGGCCTGGCATGGAGTGTCGGCTGGAACTTCGTTTTGACGCTTCTGAGTGCACGTCCCATGTCGTTTGATGCGGATCGTCGGCTGGAACCTCGTTTTTCTCATTATCATGGCATGGGTCACATAATTTTTCACACCCCGTGGGCTGGTATTTGCATTAGTGACTTAAAACGATGCAGACAGTGTGAAACGAAATGGTCCACGCCCTTACTTAGCCGAATTTTGGGGTGGATCAAAGACATGAGGCACGGGCAGCTGAGTTTGGTAAGGTCCATGTTGGGGCCTTGCACTTGACACAGACTATGCTAAGGACCCCTGTAACAGGCCAAGGACCCTGCTACGGGCCGTGTTTGGTTAGCCTCGTGCCGGCCTTGGCTGGTCCGTGCTGGCCTTGGCTGGTCCGAACGGCTAACTTGTTTGCTTCGCTACAGATGAACCACTGATCCGATTTGAGAGTTCTTATAGATGATTTTATTGTGCTCAAGAAGAAAAATCCAATTGTGCCACTCTTAAGGGTTGATTCTTCTTGGATCGTTCCCTGAAGTCCGTGCAACTCTCGAACAACAATTCCTCCGCTTCTTTCTTGGCCTTCTTGAACTTCGAATCCACCTTTTCAGGGCTCAATTCTATCTACTACCATGCTTTGCAGTCCGTGACCTTCAATCTACTACCATCCTTGCGAATGACCGTCAATATATTCTACCATCCTTGTG
>JAULKM010000008.1:10261650-10277820 GCA_032355605.1 Rubia tinctorum
TCCTCTTTAAGTGTTAATCAAGAACATAACTTTTCCGAATTGCCCGAATAAACTGACGTGGATGAGGAATGGCCAGCAAAGTTCACCGACTCTCACCCGGAAGAAGAACCACCCATTTTGGGTCCGTGAGTTTAGGATATTGAAGATTTGTTGTTTGTGTGGCTGGACAAAGTAAAACCTCCAGAAATTGATGAAGCTCATCACACGTGTCGAGCTGCTACTTCATCGTCCTTGAGTCGAGGACGGAGGTGAGACAAAAATGGTGTTTCCGAGGTCAGTCGCGATGGTGGATGTCCCGTGGTGGCGCCCTCCAATTCAATGCCGGTGGAAGAGGCCCTCCCAAAGACTTGGGTGGAGTATCAATCAAGCCCTGCATTTTATTCATTCTGATATTGGGTAATGATTCTCAACCAGTGAATAAATATGCTCAAAGCTGGTTTTTATTCCGGATCCGTTCTATTTTGATGATGAACTAGTGTTTAATGTTGTGTTTTTCCAAGGTTTAGTGTATTTTTATGTTGCTCATTTTGTTCAGCTGAGGTGTGTCAATCCAAATTTTGGTAATGAAACTGATCTGATTTGGTGATTTGTTTAGTTGTTTCCACTGAGCTGTTGTTGTGGTGACTTTTGGGTGTAAATTGTGTCATTAGTCTTTGTCATTTTTCTTTTATAAGAATATAATTGTGCTGATGTTGTTTTCATATTCAAGAATTTGTATTGATTATTGTATGATTTTGTTGTTGTGTTTCATGAGTCTTAAATGAGTATAGTATACTAACAAAAGTCATGCTTCAACACTCATCTATATCTCCACTGAACTAATATATTGCTTCAAATATTGTGAGCAAAATTTGTACACCAAGGCACAACTGAAGTAGCACATAAACAATGGGCTTTTTCCCCCGAATTCATGGGATTGAAACCGAAAAAGTTAGCGATACTTTTATAATGCTAATTTTTTTTTTGCAGTGGATTGAATTAGGGAGCAACAATTTTTTACTCTTTTGAGCAAGTCAGGATTGTTGCTTATAGACTCTTTGAGATGATAAGCCGATCATCTTTTATTGTTAATGCAGCATTTGGTATTCCATGGAACTATTTTAATATCCTACATAAGGTATTCCATTATCCGTTTATTTAAATCATGTGATGTCTCGTTGTGCTTGCATTCAAATAATTAAAATTGGACTTTTTTTTCTTCTATTTTTTTATTTAAAAAAATGCAGGAGATATTCCTTCGAATGGTGAAAATGTAAAAGATTGTGGGAGGAAATGAAGGTTGCTCTCATTACTTTAGGTACTGCCTCTTCATTGTTGTAGCAGAAGGAACATAAAATATATTCCCTCATAGACTTGCGGAGAACATTCAAGATGCATGGTTCTGAATCTGTATCTGAAGTTTTTAGAAAAATATCCTCTTGCATTATCATTTTTTAAAAAAAAATTACTGGAACTCTGAATATTTACTGTCTTTGTGTAGTATTGGCCTGCAATGTGTCTAAAATAGTGCATTTTATACCTTCCTTGTGTTACTGGGGAATTGACCAACGATGTAGGTTGTCCTTATGCTTTGTGTTGGAGTCTGAGGTGTGATTACTTTCTAAATGATCCTCGTAAGTATAATGAATTGCTTCTGTCCAAGCTCCTTAATCTTCATTTAAGTGAATTCATTTGTTCTCGTAGTGACTTAGTTTGCTAAGTTCATTTTTTTAATGACTCGGTGTCTTAGTTTGTTGAATTCACTTGTTATCTTCATTTGCTAAATTCATTTGTTTACTTTTCCTCTATACTTGAACCCTGTCCAGTTGGGTTTAATTTCATCACTAATAAACTAAATTCAGCACTGATAAACTAAATTTAGCATCAATAAACTAAATTCAACACCAATAAACTCATCATTGAAAGAAAGAAAAACATATTTATTTGACTTCTCGATAGTTATTAATTTTAGTAATAAGTCTAAAAATAAAATATGTTACGAGTATAACATCGTTTTGGGAGTCTTTCTTTTTCATTTTTTGAAAAATAAACTATCCAAAAATTTAATTCAGCACCAATAAACTCAATTCAACACAACTAAATTAAATTCAGCACAAATAAGTTAAATTCAGCACAATAAACTAAATTAAGCATTAATAAATTAAATTTAGCACCAAATAAACTCAACTGGACAATGACTTAGTTTCTTACTTTCATTAAAATAGTGCAACGTGAAGCACATTATATATGAGCTGAATCAATAGGTTCCTAAGATCTAATTAGATATTTTCTGTTCGCTTAGTTTTATTGATTCATTGTGTCAATAAATTTCTTATGATATCTATTTTGTTGGGCTAACGAAGCTCTAATTTATTTATTTAAAAAATAGAGGGCATGTAACTGTAATGCTAACCTAGGACAATCTCATGTAATTATTGAGAGATTTTTGTGGTATTCTTTGGGATTTCTAGGATGTTCTAATTTGTCGTGTTTGTATGAACATGTGAGAGCTGGGAAACAGATGAACATATGAGAGCTGCACTAAATGTTGTGTTTTTAGGCAAATTGAAACATGCAAATTGAAATTAATGTTACAGTGATAAATAAATGCACATTACTACAGTTGCGTCAACCAAGACTAGCACGACACTTAAAGTTGAGTCCGTCATCGACACCGAAAACTGGTTCTCCTCTTTTTGTAATTCCATTTCCTGAATTTTTTCTTTTAAATTTTTTGTTTTTTGGGTTAAATGCTTTTCAAACCCTACCTTAAGGCTGAAAGTGTCAATATAAACCTGCAAAATGAGAAAGTGCCAAAATAACCCTAACTTTATGATGTATGTGACAATCAAACTCCGGAAGCCATTGACTCCAATAGTCAACATCGGAATTGGTTGGATTTTAATAAAATGACAATTTTACCCTCAAATTTTAAAAGAAAAATGGAAAATACTCTTATTTCTTTGTTTTTAATTCTTGGGTAAATTCATCATTTCCTTAAAATCCGGCCAATTCTGGTGTTGACTATTGAAGTCAATGGCTCCCAGGGTTAGATTGACACATACATAATAAAGATACGGTTATTTTTGTAATTTCTCATTTTGCAGGGTTATATTGGCACTTTCACCCCCTAAATGTAGGGTTATTTAATCCCTTTACTCTTGTTTTTTTCTTTTATTTTTTTCAGGTCATGCTTGGGATTTAATTGAGCTGGCCTTCTTTGCCCATAATAACTAATGACATTGCTTCGAATAAGGGAAGTCGTTAATTGACAATTATAATTATCTCGTTCACTTGCCGATGTTAGGGTGCACGGGGTTACGTTCAACGGTATAGTGGGTTTATTGTTCTGATGTCTCTAAGTATTTGCTGATGTTAGGGTGCACAGTTTTACTTTGAATTTATCGTGCATTCTTGTTTATGTATGTTGTTCTTCGACCCCACTTGTCGGAGTTAAGGTTGGATTTATTTTATTGGTTATTGTGCATGTTTGTGTATGTTTATAGTTCTCGATCCCACCTGCTGGAGTTAGGGTGATATTTATTGTGTTGGTTTTCTATTTGTGTGATTGCTCTGCCCACCCATTATGTTTCACATATGTCGCTTGCTTTTCCACTAGCTCCTTAGTGGTTGTGTCAACTGAGAGGTTGGGTAAAACGTAAAGGGCTGCAACCATTTTCCTCATAGGATGACAGCCCTATTTTTTTTATAAAAAAATAGCTACCACTTAACCTTTATTGGCTGTATGAAATCCAGTGCTATTTATTTTCAGTACTGTCGAGGTCCTATAGTAACTTTTGCCGCCAATGAGAATGTAATTCGAGGCTGTAAAAACCTTATATCCTGGGCTTATAAATTAATTTAAAGAAACTTCTTGTACATTTAGTTTGTATTGCAAAAAGTAAAAAACTAATGTTGCAGCATAAACATGCTTCAAGCTACCCAGATGTTTACAAACAAAAAGCATGTAACACGTGCAGTGCTCAAAGGTAAATATAACAGCACTTAGATTAGCTACATACCTCCTGGTGGCCACTGGCTGGGATGAAACCTTTCATTTTCAATGTATCTTTCATGAGGTGAGGAAGAGGAAAGTGGTTAGTGCCTTTGAATTTCATATCTCAATCATAACATTCTGAAGGGAAATGTATTATTTGTTCCTAAATATTATTATAAGCATAAAAGACTGCATTAACCAACTAGTCAATCGTTGTACATGCCCTCTTTTGCTGCAAACTTCGAATTGAGCAAAAGAAACCAAAATCCTGGATATTAGGTTAGGTGAGTTAGATGGCTGAAAAAGAAAACTGATTTCAAACCCATCTAAGTTGCATGCTTGATAAAGTTTGTGATCTTGTCTCTTTATGAGTATGCGTTTTGTTGCAGCTGGAGGCAATTTCATCTTAATTGCTGGAATGATGGTGTCAACCAAATAATATTTAAACACATCACCATTAACTTTACGCTTTGCTTTAGTCTCCACAGTTCCCTTTGCCCTGTTTTTACTGGTCCTTTGGGATGGTACCTTATCAATCAATGGAAAGATTCCAAACTTTCCATAAAAAATAAAGTCACTGTTAAGAGCTATTATAGGTATGGAAATGGCATTAGGTACATTACCTTAGGGATGTACCCTTTATGTCGACAAGTGCGTGGTAGATTTTCTTCTTCCTGTAGCATAATTTATATAGATGATTCCTTGGATAAAAAGAACCATTTATCATCGATATGCACCACGTTGAGCATGCTCCTAAATCTTACATTTGAATTGTGTCTTTCAAACTTTAGATGCGAACATACAAATTCGACCCTCTCCACTTTGCTGTCTTCTCTGAGAAAAGATTTTATATATTGCTATGTTTGCTCAACATCCCTCTTTTTAGCAATTTGTGCACTATCCTTTTGCTGATGTTTAGGCCATGTGCTATCCTCCTGCATGTTTTTCAGTGCTGAAGTGGTGAAGACATGAATTTTTCCTTTTCTAAACTAATGGTTGGTCGTCTTTTCTTATTAGGTGTTCGGCTATTGACATTCACCGGAAGTCCCGCAGCAAGTTCTTCCTTCACCTTCTTCCAAATGGTGTTGATAGAACGAACACTTACGTTCCATGTTGCTGCTGCCTTGCCTCTACAGATACGGAGCCCCTTCTGTGACACAAGGAGAAACTGCACAAAAGAGTTCATCTCCTTATCAGTTAGACTCCGGTGAAGCATTGCCCCAGACTTTGCTCCGTGATGTTGACTAGGGAGCCACCCCAACCCCCTAATTTAGGATTATGATATCTTTCCTGTTTCTGAGTGTTTGTAAGAAATTTTGGAATTATTATAGGTGTTATAAAGGAAAAGTTGTAGCCTCCCTTCCCAGTTTAGCGCCAATTTAGTTGAAATCATGTAAAATATTAAAGATTTAGAGTTAAAGCTCATAGAGATCTTGTACAGTCAATTTTTCCAGTACCTTTTGACTTTTGTCGGGAAACAGTGATGGCATCATGATGTCACCGACTACAATTCAATAATTACCCACGTGATGTACCTGATATGCCAGCTTGCCTTAAAATGGTACCTTTTTCCTTTCGGGACTTTAATAAGGGATAGAGGGAGTGTATTTTTTTAACAAATTTTTCATGCCACCAATTCCATGCTAAGTTAATCGTTCTGGTTCTCGATGTCATGTATTATTAGGCACATGTAAAAATAAAGTCAAATGTGCCCAACTGTTTCTAAGAGGACCTTATATTTATATAGTTTTTGTAATGGGAAATGATGCTTATTGGGAGTAATAAAGTCTTTAATCATGGAAGTAGAGTCGCATGCTAGTGCTTGTTTTACATTTTTTTTATCTTCTTTATATTTTTAACTGTAAAAAATTGATCAAGCAAAATTTTCTCTCTCTAAGTAACTTTCTCCTCCTTCTCTCTTACTTTCCCATTTTAAAAATGGCTAACCTACAGTGACATCAACCAAAACCAAATGGAGAACAACACTGATAACCACCCCTGCCTAGAAGCAACTAACACTGGTGCCATGGTAGCCTAAAAATTGTTCGCACAAGCTTTATAACACAAAAAACCCTCATCGTAGAATCATTACCATCATCCCCATATCTAAATCCCACAACTCAATTCAAGGGTGAGCCCCCAGTCCTGGACTCATTGGAGAAAATTCAATAGCTCTCAATCCACTACTCCAATGCTCTAATTGGAAACTTCCCAAAGGGCGGGCTAGTGATAGAAAGAATTAAAACTGAATTCAAGACAGTCAATTTTGTAAGTAAATAACAACTGGGTGCAATCAACTTCTGGAATATCCTTATCAAATTCCAGAGGAAAGAAGGCTTTCATAGATGATGGATAAAAGTTGTGTGATCGTTCAATGGAGTCAACACGAGGGTTCTTCTGCTCACCATGATTTCAAGTCAAACACAGAATCTTCCATAGTCTAGATATGACACTCATAAGAATTATTTTGTACAACTAGAATGAGTCATCATTTTATCTAAATCAGTCTACCTTCATAGGCAAAGAGATTGCTGATAATGTAGTTTACTTAAAAGAAATGGCCGGATTCATAAATAACAAAAAGAAAAGCCCCAACTAGATCCTCAAGCTAGACTTAGCCAAGGCTTTTGATAGGGCTGAATGGTCTTTCCTCTCAGCTATATTATCAAAATTTGGTTTTAGCAGTCATTTTGTAAATATTATAATGTGAAATCTTTCCTCGCTTGGTTTTCTATTATTGAAAATGGTAAACCTGCAGGTTTTTTCAGCTAACAAGAGGTATTAAATAGGGATACCTCTGTTATCTATTTATTTTTAATGTCCTTTTTGAAGCCTTTGGTAGAAGTATTAAATTTTTCTTTAAAAACTCTAAATTTAGATACTTTGATCTACCAAAAGGTACCTTTCCTATATCACACATCAGCTATGCTGATGGTATTGTCCTTTTTTCCAAACTAGAAAAATATGATAACATGCTTCTCAGCTGGAAAAACTAGTGGCTTAGCCTTGGTGGCAATCTGAGTCTCATAAAGTATATAATGTACTCCATACCCCAACACCTTTGGGCTATTTTGACTCCTCCAAAAATATCCGTAACAAAGCCTAAAAGAAAGATAACCAACTCTTTTGGGTGGGAATAAGAAAATGGTAATAAAAAGGTTTAGAAATGTCTAAAAAAACTCTATTATCCAACAAATCAGAATCAACTAGGACTAAGAAATTTTACGGACATCATTGATACCTTTTCTCTCAAACTGTGGTGGAAATTCCATTAAGGAATAACACCACTGTCATAGTTTATGTGGTATTTACCTCCAAATCAGAGGAAAACCACAAAACTAGACGAGAATCACTAAGATTAACATTTTAGCTGAGCATAACCCTAGGGTCATACATGGCAATGGTCTTGCCAAGTTTTACACATCTAACTGGATTGGAAATGGAACTTTAATATAGTCTTGTCAACATCTAAGTAGTATTTTACCACGAAAAGCCACAATTGCATACTTTACTAATAATACGACTCATTTTATAAGTCATCTTCAAGACCTTCCAACTGATACTCTAAACTTTCTATAGGATGTTGGAATCAGTCACATAAGGCAGGATGGACTCATATGAAAATTTTCTCATAATGGACAATTCTCCTTCAAGTCAGCATACAACACGGTTGTTGGAAAAAAAACTAAACTGAGAACTTTAAGAAAGGTTTGACATCAAAATTTTCCTAAAAGGTAGCCCTGTTTATGTGGAAATTGGCTAATGCGTTTTACTTTTTGATGAAATCATTACCTTTTTTTATATTAGCCTTGCATCAAAATGTCCTACGTGTTTACATAATGATTCACTGTCAGACTTATTTAATGATTTTGATTGGCCTCTCAAATCCTGGATTACTTCCAACGCGTACTAGGATCCTCATCCACTCAATTTCAGTCCATTTATGATAGACTTGCCTTTTATTGGTCTAAAACTTATCATACTGAACTACCCAATAAACAGATCACACTGACATCATGTTGGAATTTTTGGAAAGTGGGGAAAAATAGCTTACTATGACAGTATGGATGGTGTGGCCGAAAGGAACCATATACCTTACTATGACAGTATGAGGCAAAGTGAGACACAATACAGTGGACATGGAGTTTATTGTGGTGAAATCAAACAGCCCTAAAACCTGATCCCGGGGAGGTCAATGTTAGCATTGTTGAAACAGATAGTATCCACTCTACACTTGTTGCTAAAGTTCCCAACCAGGGAAGGAATAGCAGCCGTAAGAGGGGACCAGTAGAAAGAAAGAGAATGCCATCAGATTGCATTAAACAAGCGAAAGAGAAGCACAAATGATCGGGCTCAGGATGGAGATCAACAAAGATAGCCAGATGTGCTCGATCAGTAGCAATGGTGCCAGGCGGAAACGATCTACCCAAACCAGACCCAGAAGTACAAACCGTTCAACTGGGGGATGATCAGGCAGTATAGGTAGGAGCAGCCTTGCTACCCAAAATAAAGGATAACCTCATTAAGACGCTGCGAGAAAACATCAAAGCGTTTGCATGGAAACCAAAAGACATGATTGGAGTTCCCAAGGAGATTGGATGCAACGAACTCAAACTGGCACCAAACCATCACCCTATCAAGCAGAAGAGGATAATGTTGTCCAAAGAGAGGAATAAGGCAGTCAACATAGAGGTGGAGCAGTTGGTGGAAGCAGGGATACTAAAAGATATCTCATATCCGAGCTGGCTAGAAAATCTAGATTTGGTGAAGAAGGAAGACAACACCTGGATGATGTACGTGGACCACACATACCTGAACAAAGCCTACCTCATAAACACTGCCCACTACCTGTCATTGACCAAAAAGGTAGATGCTCTTACTAATTACCCAATTAAATATTTTCATTATGCAAACAAGATATATCACCAAACCCCCATGCTTGAAAAGCGATGTAGAGAAAATAGCATTTAATATAGAAAGGGGAGCTTTCGGATATCGCGTGATGCCCTTCTAGCTGAGGAATACGGGAGCCATCTACCAAAGGATAGTGGAAAAGATTTTCCAGGAGTATATGGGCAAGAACTTAGAAGTATATGTCAACAACATGGCGATAAAGAGTATGAGGTATGATTGCTTCGTGGAGGATATGGCCCATACATTGAGGAGTTTAGGGAAACAAGAATGAAATTGAACCCAACTAAGTACAAATTCAGCGTCAGGGCAGGTAAGTTTCTGGGGAACATGGCGTCAGACAAGGATCTGCAGGCAAACATAAAGAAGGTCAAAGACATATTGGAGATGAAGTCCCCAGAGACAATAAAGGAGATCCAAAGCTTGAACGGGAAGTTGGCAGCCATGAACCACTTCTTGTCCAGGGCAGCAGAGTGCACGCTCCATTTATTCAAAACGCTGAAGGGATATGTCGATAAGCAGGGAGCAATACAGTGGGGAGAACAAGGAAGAAAAGGCCTTTGAAAAGCTGAAACGACCTCTGAAGGAGCTGCTTGTGTTGACCAGCCCTTAGCTAGGAGAAACATTGTACCAATATGTTGCCGCCAGCAATGAGACATTCAGTGCAACTTTAGTCAAGGGAAATGATAAGGTGCAGAGACCAATCTACAACGTGAGCAGAGATCAGCAAGTACTAGAACAGGACACGAGAAGTTGGTGTTAGCGTTAGTGCACGCACCCAGAAGATTGCGCCAATAATTCCAGGCACAATCGATAGTGGTGCTGACAAATCAACCGCTGAAGTCAATACTCACCAAGCCCAAGGCTTCGGGAAAGCTGGTGAAGTGGGTGGTCGAGCTGGAAGAACACACAGTCGAGTATGTGTTGAGGAAGGCAGTGAAAGGCCAAGTGATTGCAGAACTTTTAGCAGAAATACCCAAGGAAGAGGACACTGGGCAGGAAATGCAACTTGCATCGAGTTAGAATCCTATATAACAGGTCAGGATGTCTGGAGTTTGCACGTAGATAGAGCCTCAGAAGTAGAGGGGGCATGAGCAAGTATGGTGGTGTCTGATCCTCAAGGAATATAAACTACATACGCTCTCCTTTTCAGGTTCCTCGCATCGAACAATGAAGCTAAGTACGAGGCATTGATAGCAGGAATGAAAATAGCCCGGAAGATGGGAGCAAAAAAGCTGCAGGCATATGAAGACTCAATATTGGTGGCAAATCAGTATAACGGATAGTACGCAGCGAACCAACCATGGTGAAATACAAGGACAAAGTCAAGAACTTGGCAACAGAATTTGAGGATTTAATGTCATGAGAGTACCCCGGTTGCAGAACACCAGGACCGACGCATTCAGCAAACTAGCCTCGTCGGCACATGCCCATCTAACTAAGGATGTCCTGGTAGAAGAATTGACAGAGAGGTCCACTTACAAGAAAATTGTGTCTGAGGTATGAGATGCAGGGGAAGATGGATGTAAATTCTAAGAGCCTTTGAGGTCGCCATGAGGTTGCCATGAGAAGCAGGGGGAAGATGGTTGTCTAGTCACCACCGCTAAGAACCTATACCTATGAAGTCGCCAGGTCCACCAAGTGAAACAACCCATACTCCCATGAATGGAAGTCCAACAACATGCATGATGGAATATCTCAGAATGAACCCCACCTTGACAAAAAGATCCTCCAGGATGGAAGTGAACTGATGGAGAGCGGACATCTCTTACGCCCCAAGACACGCCCCGCGCGTCTTAGGTGGACCTGCGGGAAGGAACCCGTATGGATTTCGGGCCCCATAACAAACTCTTCATTGAAAAACACGAAGTGGCCCTTTAACTCAATGCAAGTGGGGAAATAAATAAAGAGTTTGAAGAAGTCTGGTTAGAATTTTAAATAGAACCAATCTGGATCTCGAAACCTAGGAGGGGACGAAGGGAATTTGGAGGAAGGTCAGTCAGGATTAACTCATAATAACCTAGCATGGCTTGATAGAATAGAGACAAGGGGAATGGAAAACCACCATTTTCGATGGTTCTAAATAAACGTCGACCATTCCTTGGGGGACATCCAACACCATCTCCCCATATCAGAAAGAATAATACGATCACTGATGCCGTCATATCCTTCACTCCAGACGAAGAGTACCACCTTGCAAAGCTGACAGATATAGCGGCACTCACCGACCATGATATCACAATCAGACCTAAACTTAGGGGGACCTACAGTAGACAACATGTTTTGAAGTTAGTACGACGAAGGAAAGTATAAAATAAACAGGGATATGCCGACAAATATAGCGGCACTCACCGCTCGCTCGTTCCATTCCATGTGTTTTCATTGGCTATTGTTCTTGCCACAAAAGGGTTCAAGTGTCTGATACAACTACTAGGCGTATTTATGTCTCACGTCATGTCCAGTTTGATGAGATCTTCTTTCCGTATGCCTCCTTGTCATCACGGGTTGTCCTATCTCATTTGGAACTATCTTCATTTACAAAGCGCTCGGCTGCATGGTCATTTACACCTAGCTCTCATGCTACATCGCCCTCTACTCGGTTACCTTGCATGGTTTGTTCTGATCATCACTCCAGCATTACCTTTGACCACTCCGGTCCCGACACCTTCTTCTCTAGTATCGCCACCTACTTCTCTGGCCTCGACGCCCACGAGCCACTGCACCTTTGCCCCGAGGATGACACCAATCCTGCTCCAGATTCCCTTGTCAATGCCACTAGTGCCTCTCCTAAGCTAGCTCCTGCTCGCATGCATCGGATGACCACCATGATGATGGATGGTTATCGATGCCCACGATCTTTCTCTAATTATAAGGTATATGATTTTCTTCCCGCATTAGTTGCTCAAAACGAGCCCCGGGACTATCGTGCAGTTCTTCGTGATCCTCGCTGGATTTCATCTATGGAAGAGGAAATGAATGCACTTCTCCACCAGCATACTGGGGATTTGGTGCCTCGTCTTGCAGATGTGAATGTTATCAGCTCCAAGTGAGTTTATCGTCTCAAGTACCAACCCAATGGTACTATTGATGGATATAAGGATCGACTAGTTGTGGAGGGTTTTTCTTAGATTCCAGGGTTTGATTTTGATCATACCTTCAGTTCTGTTGTCAAGGCATTCAATGTTTGTACTGTCCTTGTCATTGCCACCGTGCGTTGTTTGCCCCTTCATCGGCTGGATGTCAAGAACGCTTTCCTAAATGGTGTTCTTGACTCTCCTATCTACAAGGCCCAACCAGTTGGCTACAAGGATTATACCAATCCTGGTTACATTAGCTTGGCTTTCTTTGCAGCTCGACAGACACATCCTTGTTTATTTTTCTCGAAGTACTATTTTGCTTTATCTCTTGGTTTAATGGGATAGTAGTGGGACGGGTTTTGGTGGAGTTCCACCTCGCATCCACCCCAATAGGGTGGGTATGGATGTGGTTTTGATAGGTGTTGGGCGGGTATGGGAATGAAAATATATCCACCATGGATAGTGGGTTGGGTATGGATATTAGTTCATACCCGCCCCACCCCCACTCTGGCCCACTATACCCGCTATTCACACACTAATTTATTATACAATAAACTACTATCTATCCATAATGCACATGTTTTACTTATAATATTTTCATTTAAAATTATTAAACTTATACTATTAAAATTATTATTTTAAAGTAAATTTTTAGATTTTTTTGGAGATATAAATGAGGTGAGTAAAATGGATTTGAAGTGGGTATGGAGACCCAAGTGAGTAATGGGGCGGGTGGAATTAGATAATACCCGATGGGGCGGGGATGAATTTTAATGTTGTACCGACCATGGGTGATGGGCGAGTATGGGTATGAAAATTTTAGGTGGGCATGAGTATGGAGGGATCATAATCCACACCAGCCTCGCTCCATTATCACCCTATGATACTACATAGAAAATTATTGGACGTTTGACCAACTTTTTAACACTATATAGGGGTGGATGTGTTATAGTTGGAAACACTATCAAAAATTTCCTAAATAGCCATACCTTTTGGAATAGGCAATTAAGTTGCATTTTCATAGATCAACTGATTTTGTGGTTCAAGTTTGATCTTGAACATAAAAAAAAATCTCACAGTTGTGAAGGTCTAGGAACCTAATTGAGAACCTCCAATATGATGGGTTTCAACTAAAAAAAAAACAAAAGTACATTTTAATCTATAAATCCACAATTTATCATCTTTTCCCCTTTTTTTTTATCTATATATAAGATCAACCAATCTCTATTGGGTTTATACACTTGTCATTGAAAGAATAACAGGTTTCTAGGCAAACCACAAACAAGGAAGTCCCTTATGGGGGTTTAATTTGTGTCTGTTTTGTCTGATCTAGAAACCAAAAGCTAAGTATCTTGAAAATAATGTAAGAAAATAATGTCCAAAGGCCTTTAAAATTTCTCCATAATGATCTCCCGCATGTAATCTTCTGGTGCTGCAACAATAGACGCCCAAAAAAGATGAAGAATCAGTACTAAGATGCAAGAACTAGGAGACTAATATGTGTCTACTTTCAGACACACAAACAATCCTTGAAGAATCAAAATGTCATGGAAGAATCGAGTCATGTACCTTTGCCCCTGGTGAAAATATTGCATGGGCCAATGGCTTGTCGTAAGAACCTTTCAACTCCACTAACAATTATGGCTCCGGCAGCCTCAGCGTCTTTTAGCAATGTTATTTGCAAGGATTATATACATCAAACACAACCGTGTACAACCGAAAGGTCATCTACATGAGGCACCGAACTAGAGTACCTCGGCAACTGGAACTCTTGCTTTGTTTGGATGCATTCCTAGAGGTGTCGCGTTCACAAGTATTGCACCATTATCAGGTTGGAAACTAACTAAATCTCCAAATGGAAGGGCATCACCTGACACAGCTTCAACAAGCAATTTTACTCTGTCTGTACATATATAAAATTGAAAACATAGGTTCATGTCAGAGAGCATTATTCAGTCAGACTATGCACTGATTTCTTATCGAAAGAAAGGTCCAATTCACACAGAACAACAAAGAGACTGAGAATTGAGGATCATATCATGCCATAGTCATTGTCAAAAATAACCACCCTAGCACCCCTGCTGCTTTTTGTACCAAAAGCTAATGCTCTTCCTGCGCCACCAGCACCTACCAGCACAAGCATTCTGCCATTGAGAGGTGAAAGTAGCGCATCCCTGTTCCAGTATCCCCATGTAGTAAAGATACCGCTGTTAACATGTTAGTCATTCTGATGTACAAATTGAATAGCAAACATATGGAAGTAGGAAGTATTTTACTGAAGAAGCTTAATAGGATGCATAGTACCTGTGAGAGAGCATCCTCAATCGCGGTTATAGATGCCTCACAATCTGTGTTATAACCAATCAGCCTACCACCCTTGTTGCTCCTTATGATTGTATTAACAGCCCCTATTGACTGATAAACAAAAGAACAAAATTAGCCGTGGACATAAAAATACACCAGGAAGAACCTGTATCTGTAATAACTAGCACTTTTTTTCATTGGATATGTATTTTCATTATGTGGGAGCTTCACGGGTTCACTCACGATAGGGGCTCAGGCCCCGTAACACTTTTATCTTGGTTTGGTTTCATTTATCTTACTTACCTTTTATCTAGGATAGAATCTACGTAGGGATGATAAACTATGAAAATCAAAAATGTATATGATGGGACTCTTGTCTTCAATGTAAACACAAACTAGACCTTTGACAGTGACGATAATAGCCAATGACAAGATCTAGCTGTGCAGGGAATTGTCAATGAGTTTGACTTAAAGCAAGGTAAGTATTGTATGAAAGAAATGCATGTATTATTTTCCCTTCATCGAACCATGTTCGGATACTTCAATTATTGACAGTGTTCATGAAATCAACAGTCTAGAAAAACAGTATATAACAAATGCTGTTGTCCAGTTATCTTACCTGTGCAAGTGGATGGACTTCATCGTAAAATTCCATCACTGGCTCCTTGTATGGGATGCCAACACTACATCCAAGAAACGGCTCTTTTTTAACCTCTAGTTATCTCAAGGAAATCCGGATGTTATATCATACTGGAAACCCCACTATCACATACCTGAAACCGGAAAAATCAGGACTTGAGTACACATCAAAGAAATCCTTAAGATCATCTACAAGCATTGGGACGTAAATTGCATTGCAGCCAACGCGTCTAAATGTTGGATTATGCAAGATAGGGCCTTTGCTATGACTCACAGGCTTTGAAACAAGTCCGAAAACTTTAGTATCTGCATCTATGCATTCAACTTGATACGCTTGCCAAAGGCTACTTAAAGTGGGCAGACTCGACACTGTGTACCCCTCAATAGTTCTATACACCATAAAACCACCAAATTTTGGACCAAGTATCTGGCTTACGAGACCTCTCTCCCCCGCAGCGTTTGCAATGAGTGGAACCTTGCATAGGTGAGCAAGAAAATCCATATCAATCACTACATATACCTGAACAATCATATTGTATACTACATCATTTCTACTATAGCACTTAAAATATTCACAGCTTTTCAAACAAAGTCTCTAGTGTTAAATTTAACTATAAGACTGCCGATATTTTTAGACACCTCAAATTTTATAGTCAACAATATTGTGCTTCAGAAGGGTTTCATCTGTTACTTGTAACCTTTCTTTGAAAACGATTAATGTGACAAACTTTCTGAAAGTTTCTTCTTGTCAACTTCCTAAAATAACATGCGTATCAAACATCCAAATGAAGCCTGCTCTCGAGTAGATATAGGATATGAGTTGATCCTTTTGTATGAAAACTATACCTGAGTGTGTGAAAGGAGTTGCAAAACTTTAGCAGTCTCAGTAAAATTAGTTGCATTGATAACAAGCTTGAGTATATCTGCCCCCGTTGACTGCATCTCTGCTATTAGCCAGCTGATGTCTTCTTTAGGTGAAGTTATGTCATCAACATAGAATGACACAATCACCTTACTTCTGCTACTATGGTGGAATTTATTTTCCTTTATGAGAGCGGACGTAACCTGAAAATAAAGACACAGTTGGACCAGCATGTTAACAGAACGTACATACTTCTATGGTATTATGTCAAATGTGACTACTGAGAGAAATCATAGTTTGAGCATGAAAACCTCAAAGTGGTTTATGTTGGATCTTATATTGGAAATTACGCAATTAAATTCTCGAAAATAAAATTGGCACAAGCATGCATCAAAAGAATA
>JAULKM010000008.1:10324609-10334977 GCA_032355605.1 Rubia tinctorum
CAAATTTTAGGTTGTTTTCATCCACTCAATTTACTTTTTACTCTTTCAATGAATTCTCAACCACTAATTTTACATTGCTAAATCCTTGTGCCAAAAGAAAGGGTGCCACTCTTAGAGAACTGGAGGGAGTACCATATAACAAGAAAGAGGATGAGGAAAAAAGGTAGACTCTGATTTCTTACTTCTGAATCATGTTTCCAATACCACACAGGAATTTTTTATCTAACTTGATCGTCGGAACGGGTATGGCTGAAAGCCTGCCTTCCTGACTTTCTGTGAGATTTTTGTAGGTTTTGGCACGGGCTTCAGACAAAGGATCAGGAAGAAACAATATAAATCTATATCTTTTATTCGTAATGCTTAGCCCTCCTCTCGGTTTTAATTGGTGGATCTTTTGTAGTTCATTGATTGATTAAGCGACGTCGGGAGGGGGCGGGTCAAATTTTGGCGCTACTGTCGGGGATGTTAGTTTAAAGGTCTAGTAATTAACTTTCATAGCGTGTTGGTTGAGTAATTATTGTTCATTCATTTTCTTTTATCTTTTGGAAAATTTATTGCTTGAGTTCTTGGTGCAAACAGAGAACCCTCGCACTAAGATTCCAAAAAAAAGGTTTTTTTGGTTTTTACAGAAATACCAAAAATAAAAGATGTAGGGAGAGAGAGAGAGAGAGAGAGAGAGAAAGACCCAAAAACCCACTGGTCAAATCCTAGTCAGCAGGGTGGCACGGATCTACACATCTACACTAAACCTAGTCAACAGCTTGTAAGGGTCGTGCGAATCTACACATCTCGTAACATGGAGCTCTTTCCTGCACCTTCTGCTTGTAAGGGCATATGTGAATCTGAATGGCCATATCCTGACACGGATCTACACATCTACACTAATCCTAGTCAGCAGCTTGTAAGGGTCGTGCAGATCTACACATTTCATAACCTGGAACTCTTTCCTGCACCTTCTGCTTGTGAGGGCCTGTGTGAATCTACACGGCCATATCCTGGAGCACATTCCTTCACCTTCTGCTTCTAAGAGCCATACGGATCTGCACGATTTGTATTCTGGTTCACTTTTTAGTTGCTTCTACTGGCACGGTCCTTGCCTCTTGATATTTTTTTGACTTTTTGCTTTCCTTCTTCACCATTTTTTATCTTCTACCATTTAGCTCAATGGCGTTCAATCTACTACCATCCTTGTTGATGGCCTTGTCTCATGAGTAATGTACAATTCAAAGCTCACAAAAAGGATCTAGATACTCAGAAGGTCAAAATCCTATTAGGTCTATAATTGGCTCACAAAATAGGGAAGTTAAACAAGAAAAAGAATGTGATTTTTAACTCCCTGTTGTGCAAAACCAATCGAAATCCACGCACAAATCATAGTAAACGAGATATTAAATGCTCTAAAAAAACTTGCATTTCATGTCTCATCATGTTCATATCAAGGACAAAAAAACCTCATCTGGAAAGCGGTCTCCATGCATGTTGTGGCAGCCGATTTCTTTCAAAGGAAACCATGGGGTGGTTGGTCCAATCCCACACCACACTCAGACCACCTCAATCCTAACATAGTGGGTTATGTTGGTTTTTGGAGTTTGAGCATACCACCTAAAAACCAACTTACGACATGCTCTATGAAAGATCAAAGGCCCAAATTGTTCTTTAAGAGCTGTATGGCTATTTATGAAAACAAGAAAAAAATTCTATAATTTGTCGCAGCACGCAGGAAAGGTCTCATGGCTTGCGACAGGCGGATACTGGAGTTCAATTTTTTCCAAAATTCCTGGAGCTTGTCGCGAACCGTGGGGGACTCCCACGGCTCGTGACAGGAGATTTTCTAGAAGTTGTAAAATTGGCATTGTTCTATCGCGTGTTGGGAAGGAAGTCCCATGGGTCATGACAGAATGATCCTGTAACCCAAAATATTTCCTGAAACTTGTCGTAACACAAAGAGAAAGTCTTCCGAATCGCGACAGATAATTACTCGAAGTTAGTTTTTTTTCCCATGTTTATAGGGACCTGTGGGGAGAATCCCTCTCGACGGCCTTTACCTCCATACTTACCAAAATAAAATTTTAGTTCCAAAGTTCCCCTCTTCTTAAACATACCTGATCCTTTTACTCAATTCACCACTTCCATCCTCAAATATAATAATCCTATTTTTCTACAAAATTATTGGAAAAACACAATCTTGAAAGAGACAAAACTAAATAATGAAGAACATTGATAAAAACTAAATAGAAACAACATCAACGAAAAGTCATGAATGGCTATTCGAATGATCAAAACCAATTTTATTTAACGTCTTTGGCATGAATTACTCCCTTCATTGGTTTCACTCACTCATAGGATTGGGAAGATCAGTGTTTTCCACTCTCTCGGGCACAAAACTATCACAGCAAGGTTTCAAACGTTGTCCATTAACCTTAAAGGTTTTGGACGTGGCTCACTCATTTATTTCCACCGTACTATGTAAGAATGCCTTTACTACCTCAAAAGAACACATCCATCATGACCTTAGCTTACCGGGAAACAAGCAAATAAGGGATTGAAATAGCAGGACCTTTGACAACCATCAAAATCCTTCCTATTAATCATCTTGGCATGCCATGCCTTTGTTTCTCTTTGAAGATCTTGGCATTTTCATTAGACTCCCTTTTAATCTCCTCAAATTCTTGCAATTGCAACTTCGTATACAATCCAGCCTCATCTACATCTATGTTGAAGCTTTTGACTGACCAATACGCCTTATACTCTATCTTTATCGGTAAATGAGATGGCTTTCCAAAGACTAATTGATATGGTGCCATACCGATTGGCGACTTGTAAGGAAACCTATATGCCCACAAAACATCATTCAATAGATAACTCAATTGAATGAGATCATCTTTTCTTGGACTTCAAAAACTTCCCATCGGTCCCCATGTGTATCATTACTTTTTCCTCTTCTTGCCTTTTGGGATAGAACACACCCGTCGAGCAAACACAAGTTGTTTTTTCCTCACGAACTCTAGGTTAACATTCCTCTCCTTATATGTCTTTTAATTCATGTTAGGCTTGGCACTAGCCTTAGAAGTTTTCCGGTGTTTAAAATCGTTGTTGGCATCATACTCTTCGTCCTCGGGGGAGTTTTGAGCCACCATACCATCACTCTCCTCCTCCTTAATTACTTGACAGTTTAAGTGTTAGCTATACCCATATCTATAACGTAAAATCAGGGACTAGTTAATGAACATTAAGAACAAGTTGATAATAGTTAATCGCATGGACAGAGAAAGCAAACATAATAAACACAAACGAACATCAAACATAAGAATATTAGACACTCGTGATCTTACAGGTATCCACCTCATTGTTCTCTTCGCTTCCCTACATCCATAGAGTAGGCAGCAAGGGTGATGATAATCTTGCCGGTGACCAGTAGTTTACTCCCTATGTTGCTTGTCTAAGGGGACCATGTAATTCATACGGGTAACGAGGCATCACCGAGGTGAGAGTACATAATATATAAAAACCAACTATTCCACAAACAACAATTGCTTGGAAACCCAACATTTAATTGAACCTTGGCAATAGTGGGATAAAAGGTGAAACAATCGGCACTATTTTTTAACTCACGAAGTTGGAAGATGCTTTGGAATAGATCCACACTAAACAACACCTCATCTCACATCTGAACACTGTTAAAGACCACCATGATAGCCATACCCTTGGCATGAAGCTAAGACAACGCAAGCCTATAGCTAACTAAAATATTAATAAGGTACTGGGGAACAGGAAATGTTAACCCATACACCAGGGGTAACCTAACATCGCGATCACTCAAGAACACAAAATCTAGCTTTAATGCTACCAAATCAGACTCAGTCAATCCACTAAGATAATTATCATTGACCTCGGCTGTACTGCCAGATCTCATATCCTAAAGCTAAGACTCCTCGGTGGGAGGGTCACCGTAAACATGGCCTTTGAAGTTGTTAGGCACTAGGTTAACATTACCTAAAGGATTACTAGGCCTAACAGGGATATCACTGTGAGTTGCATTACCACTATAAATGCCTTCAAAGGATAAAGCATTCAAGGATGAAGCAATGGGAAGAATAATGGCCATGGCGTTTAGTAATTTAGTTGAGGTGGATAAGGCACAAACCAGAATTGATGCAAAAAATTTACTTGCTAATTTCTTAAATCTCGGGAATGACACTTCAAAGAATCAACCTTTTCAAGTTCCTGGAAATCTACAGATAAGAAGATAAGAGTTTAAAAAATATGGGAGTTATTGGATAAGCAACTTACATAAGGTACATGTGGAAGATGAAGAGAAAAACTACTTTCTGGAAAACAAGTAACCTTTTTAGGGAAATCAAAGTGGCGGCTACACGTGTCAGTTAAAAAGAGGAAGTGTCGAGCATTAACCTGAGTAATGCACACTAGGTAATGATTACGAGATTAACCACAAAATTTATAAAATGCAATTCCCGATATGTACGGGTTGCGAGACACTACCATGTGAAATTATCGGTGAGTTAGAAGACAGTCGAGATATCACACACATGTTCAGAATATCTATCATGAGAACAAGTAAATAATTATTAAAGCACAATTTCAAAATTCAAATTCAAACTATATCAATTATATAAAATTTAAACACAAAACATTTTGTCTTTGTTTGTACCGAAAAATCGGTGACCACTGTACCAAACATAGCAAATCTGATCACGAAATTATGTGTCTTCATTCATACTAAAAACTTCGAGACTAATATACCAAACATAACAAATCTAACCACGAACTATGTGTCTTCATTCATACTAAAAACTCCGAGACCAATGTACTGAACATAGCAACACCTCACACTTCGCACATAAACTTCGCGACAGCTATGCTATGAACATAAGTCCCACGGGTTCTAATAACACTTCGCCTACATAATTCCGTGGCTGGGGCACTTATGGTGTACGTATACATATACACATACTGATCCACTTATGTAAAAAACAATGAACAAGTGGACACACGCAAATCACTTTGCTCACAACCCTAAATGGTACGATTTTCTCCACTGCATGATGTCGCAAATATAGTCAGACACTATCGCCTGTCAAGGCCACAACACCTCATTACCGAATGTGGCACAGATATAGCGGATGCACTACCTTCTGTTGAGGCCACGATGTTAACCGATTAAACGTACTGCGAACATAATGGAAGCACAATCCAAGGACAAGGCCACGATCTAACATCTCGTAAACACTATAAATCAGACAAAACACACTGAAATCAGGTATGTTCAAAAGGCCCTGCAAATAAACATATGATATGCCAAGATACTGATTTAATCATTGGAGCTTCTTCCCCGGAATCAGTCTGAGAACTTATAGCAAGTACAAAGAAAGTGCGGAACTCGCATGCACCAATGTCGAGTACTATCACTACTATTAGAAAAGAATTAACCCCATCAATTGTGAAAGAAATTATCGAGTTCCCTAGTTCAAGAGGATTAATGAAAACAAGGATTGGGCCAAGAGGACTTCGTTTCTAAAAAAGAAGACAAGTGGCACTTTCTGAAGCCGAACTGCTCGTCTTGCTTTTCACATCACATTTGTATAGAACACATTTACACGTTAAAGAATATATAAGAAGAAAAGCAACACAACAAATCTTTACACCAACTATATATCTAAAGGGAAGGTAATACTCAAACCCTTCCCGCCTAAAACTATCATCGTGTACGTGAACAAGTGTCGTCTTCTCGAATTATTTTCTTACATTTCTAAACTGTGATGTGATTAAAGAGACTACCCTTTCCCAGAAAGATGCTCTCGATCCGTAAAACTTGACCGTGGCTAATCTTTTTGAACCTTCTCTAACAAATTCAGTATCTTTGACAAAATCATAGAGAAAATCTTCCGGGGTATCAAGCAGGGGTAATGCAGCTGACCCTTGGGATTCCACATTTCTGATCCATCCTCGCAATAAAAAATTCACTACCTGATACGACAAATATGAGGAATCAGATATGAAGTCATGATTGATACGCAGTCTCAATTCTTTCTATAACTAAGCAAAGAGAGAGCCAGAATTTCATACCTCCGGAATCTCATCATGAGGGCAGTGACCGGCCAGGCTCATTTCATAGTATGGAGCTTCAGGCAGTTGGTTTTTCACTCTTAAGCCCCAGACAGGCGTTACCCAAGGGTCTTCTCTCCCATACATGAGACAGACAGGTACATCACTCATTTCACACCTGCAATATCAAACAAAAGACATGTAAGACCTCCTGAGCACAAAAGTGAAAGACAAGAAAATTTCCAAGCCTATGAGTTCAATTTGCAAAAAACAACTGAAGTACCTAGATAAAGCCTCCTTAAAAGTTAATTGTCCTGTGGGAGCAAACATAATTGAGGCAAATGATGCAGCAGCACCTGGATGCTTTGTAATGTTCAGTATCCTGGAGAAGACCTTATCAACGTCTGTTGAGTGGTCAGCATATACCTGCTTAAGTATCCCTGCAATACTCTCGGGATCACTGATTTTCTGCCATCTAAAATCATATTGAATACGGGATCATTAAATTCAGGCATGTCCAACCAACTCACAGTAATGATGACAACATCAAAGCAGATTGATAAGTGATAGTAAAGCAGATTGATACTGGGCATCTTTATTTCCCTGAAGAATTGCATAAAAGAATTCCCTCTTAGCTGTATCATAAACTATACCATTTAGCAAACATGGGACCCTCCACATACAAAGACAGGTTTCAAGTAGTTTTCATGAATACAATATACGAAACTGAAACACATTATCAGTGTGCCAGAGAACTCACACGATTTCCATAAGACTTCGAACCCTGGCAGGAATAGGGAATGTCCCAGCCCAAGGAAATATTCTTGACAACCTTGGAGATGTTACAGGATTAGGAAGAAATCCCCAGAAAGGTGTTGCGTTGAGCAAGGTTACACCTTTCACCAAATCAGGGTAGCATGCTGCAACGTAGACAGCTATATATCCTCCAAGTGAGTTTCCAACAAGATAAACTGGTTCTTTGATTATCTGTTGCATCATGAAACAAGTTTCTTTCATTCAAGTGAAACTTTCAACAAGTAATGTTAATTGATAAAAACCCCTCGGCTAAACAATTTGATTCAATGTAGTTTCTTCATGACACTTATTTTAATAAAATTCTATTCAACAAAAACAACTCCAGAATAACAAAATGGAGATAAATAAACATCCGGAAGATGAATGGATTTCTTAACGGACAACATTTGAAAAACAAGTTTTACTTTGCCATAAAATCAAAGGTTCCTTTCATTAAGTGAAATGACAAATCCAAGCCCCAAGTTCTAGTCAACTGAATTTTGGATCGTTCTGAAAATGATAAATATGACGTTCCAAATAATCACCTTCTATTTATCCACAAGGAGTCTATAGTTAATGGCTCTCAATTCATCATACCCCACAAAAGTATGCTCCATACAGTAGCTAGCATTTTTAGGACCAAACTGGAGAATGGAGACACTATCGGCTCACAACCACAAAAGTATGAGATAATAAGTGACAACATTTTAACAGTAGAAGTTTTTTCCCCACATAGCGACAAATACCACATGAGGCCACATTAACTTAATCATTGAATCTACATATCAGTAAATATGCAGAAAGAAGGAGCAAATAGTTGAGAATTGCTAAGACAGCTACTACTCCATGATGCACCATCTTATAATGCACAAAAGTAAATAATAAATTAAATGAGCGATATCCGATACCTCTTTTATGAAGTGATGGACTTGATCTTTCCACAAATCAGCAGAATAGACGAGCTCTTCAGCCCAAGGTTCAGTCTCATCCCCAAAGCCCCATAAAGAGTTCTCCACATCTGGTTTCAGATTATCGCCATTCTTTGTCGGCCAAGTTGGATCTTCATGGGGTAATGACAACCCCTGCCCAAGAAAATCAAGTGCCAACACTCTAAAATCACGACCAAGATCCTTCAGTTGTTTTTCATAGTGAAAGGAACCAACACCAAAACCAGGAAGAAATAGAACCGGTGGAGAATCAACATTGTCACATCCTGCTTTTTCATAGTAAACACTCAGATTTGGTTTCCATTCCCAGGAACAACCAGTAATTGAAGCAGTAGACTCTCCCTTGGTTTCGTCTGGTAAGCTTGGAATCAAGACTTTAGGAATAGACTTGTTGTGAACACCTTCCTTACCATCTAGTACATAAGGGTCAATAGTTTCACTTAAGACTCTAGGATCACCGTGTTCATATCCTTTCGGAGCACTTCGTGTTCTAGATTTGAGAGTTCTCTCAAGCCTCCTCAATCTGGGATGATCTAAATTAGAACCTTGAAGAAATTTAGGTTGCGATCCACAAACTACAGGTTTCAACCTTCTGTCGCAGCAACTGGAAAGCTTCTGATTCAGGCAACTTCCATAAACACGTCCACTGAATTTTACAACATATTGGCAATATGTGTAATTGCAACAGATGATATCCATACTCAGGTAGCTTCTACAATGTTCAAGGAGAATGAGATCTATAGAAAAATTAAACATACCCCATATTGCTGGTGTCCTAAATATACAAGTAAATTTGAAAAGCAAGGAGGAGTTTAACTTCATTCTAACATTTCAACTCTGATCTATTTTTCCTGATCTAACACCAAACCAGTTGATAACAAAACCACCAAAACATTTCCATCTCTTTATTTGGCAAACAATAATCAACCCAAGTAGTCAAAATAAAAAGCATAATCAGGCAGCATATGAATCAAATTCCAACAGTAGATAGCATCCACAAACATTTTTCCTCAAAACAAATCCAAGAAAGGGAAACTAACAAAATCTTAGGAAAACCCCGTTTCAGTAACCTCTGGATTGCAGGACTGGTTTATAAAATCACGATTAATTGATAAGAGATGGGTTGTTTTTTATTAATTACCTTCAATAAGCAGAGCACGAATTCATTCGACACAGCTCCAAGATTTTTGGACTGATTTTAACCCCTTTTTCTTTTGCTTCTGCTCTTCTTTTTTGAGTTGCTTAAGGGTTTGAACTATCTGTAGTAAGTTAGAAACCAAGAATATATGTAACAGTAGACTAGAGGAATATGATTTTCTGGATGCCAAATCTTTAATTTTGCTAATTGTGGAACGTGTTGAACACAAGGAGTGCACGCAAGGAACATCTATTCTGCCCCCTAAATAATTGCCTCTTGTCAGCGCAATTTCCTTTTAACAGATGCCATAACAACGACATGTAGGACTTTAGAAACTAAAATCCATAGGTTTTCTTCAACGTTGAAGAGTGGTTTGTACCACAGTTAGAATTCGTGTCGTGCTCGTGCCGCATTTTCGTAGTTACATAATTTAGAGAAAAGTGCATATATAACCGTATCTAATTCATGTAAGTGCAAATATAATCTTTTGAGCATTGAAAGTGCAAATATAATTCTACATAGTTGATGTAAGTTCAATTTTACCCATTACGGGATTTAAGCAAAAATTCAATGAAAATGCTATTTTACCCCTCTAAAAAAACCTCAAAAAATATGAAATGTCTATTATGCACCCAAACCCTAAGTTTCTTTCTCCTTCTCCTTCTCTTTCATTCTCCTTCTCGCTCAAACCTGATTCCTCCTTTCTCCATTCGTCGCCGCTGAAATCGTTCGCCGCCTCAATTTCCCTTCTCCAACCAATCCACTGTCGCCTTTGATTTTCTTCTCCGATCATTCCTCCGCTACTGCCAATAAGGATTTGTTGCAAGCTGATTGAATTTGGCGTGTTTTTCCGGCAACATTGGAAACATGGCAGCAGACTAGGGCGTAGCAAAATTCTTCAGCAGGAAAAGGTTCACAAAGAAGCGAGTTGCGCAGCTAGGTCATCTCACCCGATTGGAGGAAATGGGGAAACGTTGCAGGAACTCAGATGCTATACGATGTTTTGCCGTGCTTCAAGCTCAACTTCATGGCGCCCAATTTAGCAATCCTTGAGGCTGGTCCGAGAAAGAGGAGCTTGAGCTACCGAGATTGATTTTGACATAGGCCAGGGCGGGCAGTACGAACATTTACTCCACGCGCTTGCAGCGAAGAAATAGTCTGAGAAGCCGCCGGTGGTGCTGAAGATCACAACTTTTGCATATTTCGGAGGGGAGGATCAGCTCGGAGTCCAGAACCTCATGGCTCGGTTTAAACTGCTCCAGAACCTCATGGGAAGTCGTTGTCGTACCTCTCAAAGATACAATATATAAGCCCTAAATGCTTACTAAATATAATTAAGTAGATAGTAGCAAGTCGGGGTCGTCCACAAAGAAGAGGGATTTTCCTAAGGGTTCATGCATATAGGGGTGGATATAAGCCTAGATA
>JAULKM010000008.1:10366792-10380794 GCA_032355605.1 Rubia tinctorum
TGTTCCAACATGGAATGATTTCTTCTTTTTCACTAGTTCACAATTGCCAACACATTTAATCCATGAGATGCATATGACTTTACATTATGGATAAATGGCAAGTGCCAAATCTGAGATCTGTGATTTTTGACCCACCATAATCTCTATCTTTGAACCTTCATATGCTGGCTTAATCATTTTGTTTTTTAGCTAGCTTCTACTGTTTTTCTTTTAGACTCTTGTACTGCTGGTTGCTGTTTCTCTTACAGATCCCAGAAAGGGGTGAAATGTCTCACTTTAGACATCACACATCCTCTACTGTGCTACAATCATGCAAGCTTGGTTTTTGGTCCTCACATATCAGTATGCTTGCCTCAGCTTCTGCCATCTTCTGATGATACACTACTTAGGATGCTTTTACTCTGCCTCGTCCTTTTTTTTTTGCTTTCAAATACAGTGTCATTCTTTAAAGAATGGTTGTTGCTGCTACACTACTCTGGATGCCATTAACTCTGTCTTCCTCAACTCGCTTTGGTTCAGCCAGCTCCTATATGGTTGCTGCACCTTTTCAGCTACCGGATGGCAATCATGGTGAACTATGGAGTTTAGCATTTCTACTACTGAGGCAAGAGATCACTCAGCCCCTCCATGTCTGGCCATTTCATAAATTAACACAAGGGGTGAATATTTATGAAATGAAATCACATGGAATGTTTTTTTTGGATCATCTCATAATCTTTTTGATATCTCCTTGTTTTTCATAAATGTAATCTTCATCATCAAAAGCATATAGCTCTATGTAATGCTCATACATTATACCTCTTTATTACAGGAATGGGGAGCCTTTAAATTTAAACCCCAACCTATTTTTAAAAAATCATTTTTGTTCATAAATCCATTTATCAACATGGCTATTATCTAGTTGAGATCCTAAATCTCAATTTGAGCACCAAGCAAGTCGTGCTTGCTTCTTCTCCAGTGAAGACTCCACGCAACTCCCTTGTTCATTGAACTCTGCTGTTTATTTAACTGGACCATATAGGAAAAAATTGAAAGAATAAGATTTTTAATTTCCATAACCTTGTAATTTGTCGAGTTTTCGAACTGCAATGTAAGCCTTGCCAAAATCTGCTGAGTCGTCGAACTGCATTGTAAGCCCATGCAAGTTTTGTAAAACTGTGTTGTAATCTTTTGAGCACGTATTCTAAGAAACCATTAAAAAATCACTCTATTTTTTCCCTACAATGATTTTTTAAAAATCACTATTCATGAATCTCATTTTATTTTCTCTATTATACTCATTAGTTTTAGCATTAACATTTAATTTAAATAAATTCATAGGCCCAAAACTGAATGGGAAATTTAAAAATACATCATAATTTTTAAAATTGAATTTTGTTTTTTTAAAATATTATTAAAATATTTCATTGGTTTGTTTATATATCGTATTTCATTTTTAATAAAATTAAAACTAATTTATTTTTTTATTTCAAGAAATTATTAAATATGTTGTGAATTAACATAAATTATAAGATAAATTGATTTTTCAAAAAAATTACATTAGCAAAGACCAATTATAACGACTAGAAAAATTACAATAAATACTTAAATAATAAAATATTGATCCATATTTAAAAATTATTATAAATCGAAAACCGAAATATTGATCTAGTCTGACCAATTATTACAAATTGAAAAACTAAAATATTTATTTAGTCTGACCAATTATTACAAATCAAAAAACTGAAATATTGATCTAGTCTGATTAATTATTAATAACACAAAAAAATTAAAAATCAGAAAATGTGGATGACGAAACTGATACGAATATCATGTGTACGACAATGTCATTGAAGTAAATTTATAATTTCAATCATGGATACGTGGAAGGAGTACATCATGTGCATGAAGAACATCCCAAAAAAATATTTGACTATCATTCCACGAAAGAATAAAAGATTTTGGTCAGGAATACACAATACCTTTTTTCCAACTGAATTTTTTTAGTGACGCTGTGTAATCTTGACGTCAAGCCAGGTGAGAGATGTGGACAACCAAAATCAAATGTCACTCCTCATTTCATGAATTCCAGAAGAAAGAAGTCGTGATTTATAAATTATGAAAAAATTTAAATTTTTGAAATTTAAATTTTTGAAATTTTAAAATTTTTGAAATTTAAAATTTTGAAATTTAAAAATTTAAAAAAAATTTAAATTTTAAATATTTAACATTTGTCCGGATGCCCCTTGTAATAGGTAGATTTTCGGTTGAATATTATTAGTTAGTTAGTTGTTTAGTGAATTTATTATTTTCGGCCATGCCATTGAAATGGTAGCCGAGAATTTGTTAAAATCATATTAGGACATTTAGTTGTTAATATTTTAGGGCAAAGAAAACAACTCCTGTTTGAACTAATTTTCTGCAGAATCATGTATTCTTTTTTATTGCCGATTTCTCCACATAAAAAGGGAGAGATTGACGAATTATTTCAATCTCTCTATCAATCAAATATTCAGAATTTTGAGTTATACTCATTGCTTGCGAGCGTTTTCATTGTTGGTTAATCTTGCGGGTATCATAAACCATATCAACATCCTAATTTTGACCACCCACATATTGGTAAAGATGTTTCGTAAGGTCATTTTTCAATTGGTCATTTTAGCTCTATTGCGTATTTCCCTACAATTTTTCTAAAATTTGGTAGATCAGCATGCCGCTCTGTGTTATAATGCCAGGGAGAATCATCGAGTTGATCACAATCACCTGATTGAACCTGCAATTCATAGGCACCTATTTCATCTTCGACTATCATATTATGCAGTATGATACAATTTATCATAATATTACCCAACGTTTCTATATTCCAATATCGGGTTGGGTTGTGGATCACAGAGAACTGAGCTTGTAAATTACCAAAAGCACAATGTCTTTCTGATAACTCTCCTGATGCTTTGTGAAAAGTTGTTTCTTGGGATCATTTGGAGCCGTATATGCGAGAATGAAGGTTGCCAACTTAGGATAGATTCCATCTGTTAGATAGTACCCTTGATCGTAGTTGCGACCATTGATTTTATAGGAAAACGTGGAGCCCGTTCTTCACATACGTCATCAAACAAAGGTGACTTTTTTAGGACATTGATATCATTGTTTCACCCTGCCATAACAAAAAATTGTATGCCAAATCCATGTATCATATGAGGCCACTATTTCCAAAATAATTGAGGCGCATCCACTTCTACCTTGAAATTTACCATTCCAACCTACGGGGAAGTTTTTCCATTCCCAATACATACAATCAATACTTCTAAGCATACCTGGAAATCCACGTCCACGAGCTACATGCATCAGGGGCACGATATCCTCTTGATTTGTTGGTCGGAGGAATGTTTGAAGGTACACGGCAATAATTGCTTTCACAGAATGAGACACCATTTCTTTAACCATTGTTTTTCCCATCTGTAAGGATTCATCTAGTTGGTCATATGCACAACCATATGCCAAATGACGCATTGCCACCGTGCATTTTTGGAGTGGTGAAAATCCTTCATAACCGCATGCATCTGGCCTTTGTATAAAATAGGGATAGTGTTTGGTGACATTTTCCACTATACGTTGGAATATATGTCGCCGCATACGATAGCTATTGTGAAAATGTTGATCATCGTACATCCTTTCAGAAAGTTTAGAAAAATATTATCTCTGGATTGGACACGGTCTCTCTTAATCTGCTTTCAGGTTTTCTTGGGTAAGCTTGGAGAAGTTTGAGAACTCTCATCCTTAATGGCCATGTACCATTGTCTCTCCATTTCTGGCAAATTCAAGAAAAAGTTAATCGTCTCAGGATCGATATTGGGTAAAAAACCGGGATTGTCATAGGTTGGTGGATTTGATGATTCTCTAAAGTGAAGATCGTCATCATTATTTGGGGAATTATAGGATGACATGGTTGTGTTGTAGAAGGAAAATGTTGTTGATAGGAATTTGGGATTGAAATGGAAGGTAAATGAATGTCCCATTTATCTAGAACCATGAAATATGAAAACCTCATTAATTTTGTCTAGCGGAATCTTGAAATGATTAATTCAACCCACGTGAACAGATGAGACGTGTCTATGACAAGCTCATTAATATTGTCTATTTGAATCTTGAAATGATGAATTCAACCCACATGAATAGATGAGATGTGTCTATGACAACCCCATTAAATATGTCTATCGGAATTTTGAAATGATAAATTCAACCCACGTAAATAGATGGGAGGTGTCTATGAAAATGCCAATAATATTGTCTAGATAAATCTTGAAATGATGAATTCAACCCACATGAATAGATTGGACATGTCTATAACAACCCGATTAACTTTGCCTATCAGAGTCTTGAAACGATGAATTCAATCCTCATGAATAGATGGGGCGGGTCTATGACAACCCCAATAATTTTGTCTATCGGAATCTTGAAATGATGAATTCAATGCACGTGAATTGATGGGACGTGTCTATGACAACCCATTAATTTTTTCTAGCAAAACCTCGAAATGATGAATTCATATAATTATTACAACTACAATAATTAAAACAAAACATCGACAACTTAACTATCGATCTAGTCTGATCAGTTATAATGAAAATAAATAATAAATGTATAGTTCGGGCTAACCAATTATTAAAAATAAATGGTTACAATCAATTCTATTTGTAGACCAACCCCATTATTTTTTCTTGCAATGCTGCCTCTTTTGTGGTCAACTCTAGCTTTTTCATCAAACTAGCAAGGATTCTAGTGTTAGCTACCATTTGATGGCGCTCCGATTGTATTCGGACAAACTCCTGTTGCGCTATGTTATAGTCCATTTTCTCTCTTTCATTAACCACAACTTTTTCAATAGGTTTACAACTTTTTTGATTGCAGACTCACATTGTATTCCTTGTGATCCTGCTAATTGTCCCTCATTTGTTATTATTCGGGTTGCCTTTCGTTTTCCCTTTGCCTTACATTTAGCGGCTTTAATATCAATAGGCATTGATTGATATTGCATTGTAATAGCATCATTGCTAGTAAGGGGCATTGATGTCTCCGGTGGTGAGTATTCCTCCCGAACAGTTTCCTTCAGACCATATTGTGCCATAATTTAGGGTTCTTCTTGTACACCCCATAGCAATGAAAGAATCAAACTTGTTGGCCATCACTTTCATCCGCGAATAGTTTCATGGAAAATGACTTTATGTCTCCTTGGCTAGAGTCACTCCCGCTCCGAGTGTAGTGGCGTGCAGTTTTACTTTCACATCCTATATATTTGGCGATATCGTGAGAAATTATTTGCCACTGAGCCTTGCACGACTTCATTGACTGGCTACAATCGTCCATAACTTTAGTCCAAAACACACCACTATTCTAACCTGTACCCACTATACAATCGGTGGAATGCTCGAACCAAGCACCACATAGATAGTTTAATCAGCTACACTTCATTTCTCCCGACTAACTTTATTCTTTGTGTCCTTATTCTCGGACACGGGTGCAGTTTACTCGCTTTCTTCACAAACTTCATTTCCTAAACGAATAAATCATTATTTTAATTTTCAAACAAATGTCAAACATATACTAATTAATTATGTTAATTTATTTCTAAAATAAACTAACATATTAAATATACTAATTTTAATATAAAAATAGAAATAGAGGCAATGTAAATGAATTAAATGTACTAGATTCTTTAAAATACTAATTTACATATACTATTTTAAATACATTTATTCATTTAAATAACGTATCGAATATACTAATTTTAAAATATAAAAAATAAAGGAAATGTAAATTAATTAAATAAAATAGATTCTTGAAAATTAAAATATGTCTTACCATTCGAAACATTGTGACTTCCAAATTATCGTCCATGTTCACTATCAATTTTTTTCCGGGAAACCCCGATCTCCTTGGTGTAAAAATGCTCCCAATTCGTTTATAGCGTCAAGATGTGAAGGATGAAAGTTTTGACAAAAAAGTTTGGGTAAGAATTTTGAGAATAGGCGTATGGATTTTGGGAAGAGTGGTTCGGGTAAAGGGGGCTCGTGTATGTATTTTTGGAAGAGAGGTATTGATTATGGAAATTCATGTATGAATGTTGGGAATTCATGTATAAATTGGGAGAGAAGTTTGGAGATTTTTCATAAAATTCTGAATTTGAAAATAATGGACGAATATTTGGATTTTGCAACGCATTTTCTGAATTAAAGGAATTTGGAATTATCTTATCTTTCCCCTTCGCTATTTTCGTGAATCCATTACAAAGTATGGAAATGAAAGTGAATATTGGAGAAATATTTAGGAGATGAAACAATGAGTTAGAAGTATTGGAATTGGAAGGGGAGAGATGAAATTGGGTTAATTGAGCTCTATTTATAGGTAAATTAAAATAAGGAATTTAATTTTTTTAAAGCAAAATTTGCTTTTAAAAAAATTAGTTGTTGGGATACGTGTTGCCATATGATTGGAACACGTGTCGCCATATGATTGGGACACGTGTCCCATTCAAAATCTGCAAATGGAAATAGCCGTTGGAGGGGGACACGTGTTGCCATTCAATTAGGACATGTGTCCCCAACATGAATTGTTTTTTAAAAATAATGATATAGTTGTTAGGACACATCGCCCAACCAATGGGTGACATGTGTCCGTGACTTTGAAAATAAAAAAATAACAGGCTGTAGTGGGACACGTTGCCCAATAGAAAGGTGACATGTGTCCTGTTCTGAGACAAAAAAATGGGCCATCTGATAGGGGCCCCAGCAGTTGACACAAGAGGGGAGCCAGACCGTTTCCTTAACAAGGGACTGGTCAGCGGTTTTGTATTAAGAAACTACTTTAGAAACCACCAGTGTGGCACATGCTCTTATTCTCCTTCGTTATTTTAGTCAACTTATTTGAAATAACATCCTTTCCTTTCTTGACATGGCCCCTTTGAGGTTAACAACCTCTAATTTGCCTTTTTTTTTTAAAAATAATACTCAATTTGAAATAAACAACCTATTCTCTTCCTTTGAGGGTTTCTAATGTGCTAAATTCATATCATACTTTTAGCAAATTTGATGTCTACTTTTGTAATAGATTGGAGTTTTGTTTGGAGGTGAATCGGAATTTATTAAATAGAGGGTTAGAATTATATCACATGTTTTTATGTTCTAATTCTTTGGTTTATAAAGTGTTTGAAAATTATTTGAAGACGTCCCATGATCAAGTCGAGTGCGAAAACTCCGAGATTAAAGAAAAGATGAGATCTTGGTGAGAAAGCTAATTGTTATTCAAAGTGGTAGAAACTGGATAGATTACTTCCCACGGACCGTGAAATAACCCATGGTCCGTGGAATAAGTGACGGACCATGACAGTTGGACCACCAACTCATTTGTTAGTTTTTTATCCTTCATTTGCTAGACACGTAAACCTTTTCTTCTATTCTCTCTTCATACCCGAAAATACTCCTCTCTAAACCTTAGTTTACATTTATTTCTCTTCATTTATTTCTTGTTTACAATGGGATTTCATCCCTTTGTTATGAGTTTTAGTTATCTAGGCTAAATATACTATTGAGAGCAATTCTTAAGCATTTCTAGTATGATTGTGTGAGATTTGGTTTATCCTATTTTGTGTTTTGATTATTAATTGTGTTTTGTGTTTAGTATGGTGATTAATGCATGATTTAAGCTGGGATGATCAGCTAGTTGATGATTATGAATTGATTGTTTGCTAGATTCTTGGTCAAACTTGGAAGACTTTGTCTCTTTGTCGATGTGATTATTATTGATGGATGTGAGGTTGTTATTAGGGGTGATGACCAATTATGATTTTGATTGATGAAATTTCTTAGGTTTAGGATGAATTTGAATGGGTTTGCCTAATTATCTATATGGCTCACTTATAACGTCTAACATGAAAGCTGATCCTCGTAGTCGTTATTAGAAAATATAATTGTGCTATCTCTTTGTTTCTCGCTTGTACGACATTGTTTTTGTTGTGTTGGGTCTCCAAGTTTATTGTTATCCTTGGGGCATTCTATGATGCCAATTGTCTAGAGTGACCCGAGGGTAAGGACTATTTTGTGGCACCGATTACCCATTTTAGCTATAACCGAGGAGAGGTGAGAAATGTCTTCACTCGAATGGTGTTGACAAATTCTCCAAAATATGTGGTCAATGCATGATAATAGGAACTAATAGATGATCAAAGGATACCTATAAGTGTAAAGCAATTGCATCCAAAACTCGTTATAATCGTATTTACATTTGTTGTGCTAGTTGTTTGTTCATTCACTCTATAAAACAAATTCTCCAAAATATATGGTCAATGCATGATAATAGGATAACTAATCGATGATCAAAGGATAACTATAAATGTAAAACAATTGCGTCCAAAACTCGTTATAATCATATTTACATTTGTTGTGCTAGTTGTTTGTTCATTCACTCTATAAAAGTAAGTGTTTTTCCAAACTAAAAACCCTCCACTTTGTTACCACACAATTAGAGTAGTCGTGTGCTTTTAACTATGTTCAACACTCGATAAAACTCTATTTTTTATCACGGACGACCCCGACTTACCACTAGATACTTTCTAGTAGTTAGCCGCAATTAGAACTTATAAATATTATTTTTTAGAGGTACGACAACGTCCACCCAACTTCTAAGTGATCAACTTCTTTGTCTTTATTGTTTGGAATCATAAATAGTTTGAATTTATTATTGACGACAAGATGTGAACTTGAGACTCATAGTGCCCATGCCAAGGGGTATTTATCTCTCTTCTTACTCACTAAAAATATAATGAAACAATACTAATGCACGTATTTCATTATTAAGGAATTGATAGAATGGAAATGAGTTACACTATTGAATTCATCGAAGTACAAGAACTTGACGAATAGTACGATTTGAGGGAGATAAAACATGTCGTAATGAAAATACTGAAAATTTCTGAGAAAATATGAACTTGTCACTCTATTTTACTAGTGTATGTTGATGACATACTTGTAGCTACATATTCTGAACCAACCATTACAAAGATCAACAAGTCACTTGATTTTCAAAACTAAAAAAAGTAACATACTCGTGCTACTATATTTGATTAAAAGAACCATAAATAACGAATTAGGCCTAAGAGTATTATTCAGGAGCTCCAAAATGCGAGATATACCATCTACCGTAACCTTGACATATGGCAGGGAGAAGAAATTGCAGGGGATCATACAGTGAGCTACTACTAGAAAATTACACAGTACTGAAGACGTATTAATGGAAGATGGATTAGTGTTTTCAAGTTTCATATTTCTCACACTAAAAGAGAATCATCATTTGTTTATTTCCAATCCAAAACATGATTACCCATTTATCATGCAGTTAATGTAATGTACATCCTGCTCATGACAAGCAAAAATTTCTAAACTGCAAGTCCTTCGACAGTGAAGAGATGGGAACCTATAGCAAAATGCTTTGTTACAAAAAATGTACTTCAGGAATTACTTCTCTGGTTAGATTGCCCTCCAATATCTTCAGATGGGTGATTCAAAGTTTAGCTGCTCCTACACTCTTACCATCCTTTCCGCAGCACCTAAAAAACCAACATGAGTGAGAACTGAGTCTCAAAATAGGGAGGGGAGAAGGGAGACAAAGCAGATGACCAAAGTAGACCAATGAACTCTGACAATAGGTCAAGTAAACTTTGACAACTAAGAAGCTGATCAGCGTAGTAAGGTCATCCACTACTTCCAAGGTCAATATACATGTGTGGAATTTCAGAATCACCAGTTTCAATCATGGAAGCAAATTACCTTTTGTATAATTTCTTCGAGCCACAAGGACAAGGTGCATTCCTACTTATTTGTCCACTCTTGGCGAGGTTTGACCGTGCTACATCCATTGGAGTTGACCCCATCAACTTCTGCACCTATAAAGAAGCAAATGCAATGATAGAACTGAGTTGATAACTAAGCTATTAAAACAGTGGCAGTGTTACTTTCAAAACCATACAGGATAAATAGCCAGATAAACATCTTGGTAGGAAAAGTAGCAAATTCTTGTAAGCTTCATCCACAGAAGCATGAAATTTTTTTAAAAAAAAACTGCAAACTTGAATAAATTATCATCTAACTTCATGGGTAAAGCGTCGAACTGATGGAACCAGTTATTAACCCTATTGCTTGCCCAGTGAATGAGTGGAAAAAAGACATATTTCTCTTAAATCCTGTATTTTATCAGATATCGGAGATGAACCCATGCCTAGTTGATTTTTTTTTTTCAAAAATAAACATATTGACTACATCCTTTCAAATTTGTGCCAATAGCGAGATAAGTTTTTGATATCTTCTTGACTTACTAGTCCTTTAATTGCTTCAACAAAGCAACAAATTCCTACCCAAATCAACAGAAACCTACCCAACAGATACAAGTGAACCCAACTAGAGCAAAAGCCCAAAAGGTCATATACCAAACATTTTGAGCTTGTTAAACTCCCATAAGAGAATAAACAAACATCAGTAACTACATGGCGATTGGCAAGAAAAGAAAGGAAACAATTCCTGTTGTAAGGGACGGCGGAAGACATAGAAAACGTAGTTCATAATTTGAAAAGTTACCTCAGCCATACTCTTTGGCATAGGTTTTCCTTCTTCCTTCAACTTCTCAAGCTTCCGTTGAGCTTCTTTGGCCCAAGTAAACTTTGACAATGCACTCTCGACAACAGCTATGGTGCAACCGCATTGCTTTGCCGCCTCTTTCTTTTGAGCAGTCGAGAGGTTCTACATAAGTTACATTTACTAACTTAAGAAAAGGTGATCCAACAAAACAAAGATCAGAATATTTTTTAAATTTGAACAAAGGTGATCCAACTACCCCTCTTCTCAGAGTTTACTTCAAAGAATGTTAACAGTAAAATTGAACTGGAAATATTGCATAAATATCAATCTTTTGTGCACAATTACTACATAGTTAAACATTTCTATTGTTCTAACAAGCTTCAGGAAAACCATGGGTAAAAAATCCATAAAGTAAACCAAGCTCACATCTCCGGTGACATCAAAACCTCCGAGAACCCGGATAACAGCCTCTTCCTTCTCAAAAGAATCTGAGAACGTAACCTGACTGCTTCGACCCACCATATACTGCTTGAACGCCCCCACCTTCCTCGCTCTGCTCAGCTCATCCGCGAAACCTGTAACACATTCCACTCACAATCTCAATACACAGCATACAAAATCTCCAATAACATATACATAGAAATAACATATTGACAGCGTACGGAGGAGAGTGAAGGAGTCGGAGGGCTTGGAGGTGGAGGCGGCGTCAAGAGAAGGCTTCTGGCCGGTGAAGACACCTTTAATCGTGTCCATCCATGAGGCCTGGAGAGGAGGGGTGGAAGAGATCCGCCGCTGCTGCGGCGGAACAAAGCGGTGACGGTAACGAGAAGATAACGAAGAGAATAACGGAATTCTGGGACGAAGCATTTAAAAATAAATAAAATTGAAGTGAACTGAGATGGTCTGGGAGATGAATGCAGGCAGTGGTTGTTTAGAGACAGAGAAGAGGAGAGGAGAAGAGAGGGGTTTTGCGTCGGGGTTTTCTCTGCAAAACCGACCAATACGACGTCGTACTAACCTTTTTCGAATTGATTCAGAAAGATGCCTATGACGGAAATTGTAGCATTAGTCCATCATTGACAACTGACGTTTAATGCATCGTCGTCCCTTTGAGCATTGTTTGATCTACGGCACTCCTTCTTGGTCAATGGTATATTTCATTTTTCAAAGTTAAATTAAAAAAAATTAACTCTAAATATAAATAATACAAGCGTCATATAATAGAAATTATTTGTCTGGTGCTGTCAACCGAAAATATTAAAGTCATTTTGATTAAGCAAAATACAAGTTGTCTAAAAATAACATAATACTAATATTATAATATAATATAATATGTTACTAATTTTAATTATTTACTATATATAATATTTTAAAATATATAACTTCTAAAAATATATTTAAAATCATAAATATCCCATACTATATCTATATGTCACTAAAGAAAATTCAAATAAACACATAATATGAAATAATAAAATGTTAGAAATTTATTATATAATGATAGATTCCTTTTGATAAAAATATCTATACATATTATTTATTTATTATGTATGACAAAGTTTTGTTTTAGACCGACTAAATGTTAAATGATGACATTTTATAATTAGTGAGACTAATTAGATCATTTGATATTTACTTTTATTTATTGCAATTAAATACACATAATTATGATAACATTTTAAAATTAATCTCAACATATGAATGATTACTTTTTAAAAATAATTGAATGAAATATTATAAAAACAATCAGTTTTTATTGTATTCAACATTTAACAATTTCTAACTAAATTAATTAATTCACTTCATAACTCATATAATTTTACTTAGATGACTAAAATTTAAAATTTAAAATAAACTTTGTTTTCAATTTAAATGTAAAACACAAAATGTACATTCTAATATTTTAATTAATAAAATTGTGCAACGTGCGATGGTACTCCGCTAGTATATTTATAATAAAACCCTCAAAATTTTATTAAAGATCACCAACAAGATTACAGTGGAAGCCAGCTTATTCGGTATGCTGACTTAAGTTCTACTTGCCTTAACAAACAGTACAGAATTTAAATGTGAACAACATAGAAGAATTTCGCTGACCAGGGTATCATGCGCCTTATCCGGAGGCTTCCCCTTACAATTTGGAACAGGAATGCCAGTAGAGAATCAGCTCCAATACAGACATAATTCTTACCCTTTCTCTTGCAATCTTCTAAGCATTTTAGCGAGCAATGCAGCCTGGAGGGCAGAGGATGCAACTTGTACAGATGAGGAGGAAGAGATTTCCCTCGTATCACTTGTTCGAGTCTTATCCACTTGAAATCATTCCACCGTTGAGAGGAAACGATTCCGATCAAACGTTGCATCCGTAAGGAACACCAGACTAACGCTAATGTAACACTTTCCTTGAACACTTATTTAAAATATTATAATAGCTAATAAAATATCACTTAAATTTTTGAAAAGTGTTACATAAGTGTTACGTCAAATTTTAAAAAGTCTAATATTTGTAAAAGTGTTACTTTAGGTGTTATTGTAACATTTTAACCTATTGTAACACTTTTATAAGTATTACCTTAGGCGATGTAACACTTTTTAAAATTTAGTTAACACTTTTCAATATTTATGTAACATTTTTGAAAGTTGTAGCATTTTATAAGGTATTGTAACATTTTAAATAAGTGTTGCAAAGAAAGTGCTACGATAGATCTAATTTGTAGTAGCGAGATATGTCTTCTTCCAATGGGGGCGAGATGATCCAATGCGCTAGCCAATCTCTAAATGACTGTGTGTGAGAATTCGAAACCTAGTCGGCTACACCTCCATGCCCTTCTGATAGTATCACACTCAGGAAAAATGTGACGAGTATTTTCCAGGCTTGACCAACAGATTGAACACAGAGGGCTAATCGGGCGCCTCTCCTTTGTAGCTGATACGCCGTGGGAACTGCATCTGAGAGAATCTGCCAAACCAGAAACTTGAATCTCGCTGGAAGTTTAATTCGCCATACAGTTTTCCATAGCTTCATGTTCTCACGCATTCCTTGGAAGGATGATTCTGGGGATGCTAGGTCTTACATGCTAAGAATATTTACGGGGTAATAATTGTGTATTTGTATTCATGCTCTTAGGTACATTATATAGTAGTACAAAAGACCTATACCAGAATTGGAAAGGAATTCTAATAAGGACCTATACCGGACTAGAAAAGGAAATCTAATATAATTACAATTTACAAAATATTACAATTCCTTAATACTCCTCCTCAAGTTGGAGCATGGGGATCAGAAATGCCCAACTTGCCAAACAAAGAATGAAACTGTGTACGCCCAAGAGCCTTGGTAAACAAATCAGCAGGCTGATCTGAAGTACGAATATGATATGTAGCAACCGTTCCAGATTGGA
>JAULKM010000008.1:10381499-10420521 GCA_032355605.1 Rubia tinctorum
GTGCAAGCCAACACGTAGTGTTCCACACCCAATCTCAAGAACACGTGAACCAGGGGTAAGATGGACCGACTCTGCTAAGAATTCAAATACATCCCGGCCTCCAGCCCAAGGCTCCCCATAGTTGCTATGGTGTTGTTCAACAAGTAATTCACCAGGACATGGCAAAGGAGTGTGGCTATGGTTCTCCCCTTCTTCTCCCTCATAATGTGATACACCCTTGTACCTGGACATCAGGGAACAATAAGTAAACCACTCACAGATATAACACCAAAATCAACATTATAAAGTTGACAGTGTGGAAAGATTTACAGCCTTCCATCAATACATGGAAAAGAAAAACTGAAAGATACAGAAGAAATGGGTAAAATATATAGGAGAAACAAGGTCTTCGATCCTTTCAGTTCTCTTAAAGTACACGTAAGAACAAAGTTGGAGTAAAATTCTGTGATTGAGTATATACAGAGTTCATTCTACAGTTCGCTTTCAGTAACACACATGTCCTCATTAGCTGCATTACTTAACATAATGAAGTCATCCATATCCATTATAAATACACAGCATGCACACCCATATATTGTTGACTAGTCATCATGATATAGGTCACAAAATGTGCATAATAGTAACTTACCATCAATTGTGGTGTGGTCTAACTCAAGCAGTAACTAAGTTCATAACTCATATTTCTGATCAAGTAAATTATTCTCTTGAAAAAGGCATCTAAGAAATATGAAGTAAAACACTGAAAAGTTACAGATGCCAGAGTTCAAGGGGCTTTTTAAAACTCGTCAACCCTGCATATTCTTATTATAAAGGATCAATCGACGTGCTTCCAGAAAAGCATATTACAAAAGAGTCGAGCTGAAATGTGTTCACAAAGATTTATAACTAACATGTTCAATTTGTTATCAAGCAACAGTTTGGGTTTTGGCTAAGGGACCTTATGCTCAACTGGAAAGATTAGTGCCAAGTATTTTGAAATCTATTCATAATAAGATGGATGCATGAAAGCATTTTTTAAACCTCAAACTTCAAACCTCATATTAAGGCAGTTTTGATAGTAGAAAAGGTACATTAATCAGGCTTTGTCGCATTTAGTTCTGCATCTCCTAAGAAGTTCATAAAAAATTATAAGTTTCAATACCTACATTTAACTGGCAAAAGTAAATAAAGCATCCAATCATGCTAAAATGACTGCTACTGTATAAAGGAAAGGTAAAGGACCATGAGGCATCTCAAAACTAGTTTCCAGCTTCATTAAAGTACAGGAAGTTCATTCTCATAGCGACAACACCAAGCACCTTCAACATAATCACTAAACTTGATAACTAGCTCAATACATGTATTACCAGATCCCCTGCCTTAGTTCCTGTAAATTACAATGAATAACTACTCCCAACTGCCTAGAAAATCAATAATATAACAGTATAAGACAACTTAGACAAGTACTTGTAGGAAGCCAGCTTCACTTCCAATTATATCCATAATCATTTCAAGTGTGAAAAGCATCACAAACCCGGTGAACTTTACCAACTCCTAATATAATATTATCTCATCATCGCCAATGTTTTGTTCATTACATACTGGTACATCAGGTATAGAACAGTACTTTAATCCATCAGCCATTCAGCCTACATTGCAGCCCGGCCCCTTGGTTATGGGCAGTTGCACAAACTACTGAAGATAGGTGGGATACAATAGGGGCAATAGAAGGTGTCAAAATACCAGTACATCAGCTAATCTTAAGCAATTCGAATTCTTTTGACTTTCGAAGCAGTAAATAATTACGAACAAATTCCCCTTCTTGTCCACAAAAAATAAAATCTACCTTGCAAACAAAAACCCTGTTAGAGTGCATCCCTCGATCAAAGATCCAAAAACTGCCAATAGAAGCATATGGATCATCGTGAATGTCGACAATATCAGGGATAAATAACAATCCACCAATTATGACAAACAAACTAAATGTAGGCCTAATAAAATCTCATTCTTCAAACACAGAAAAGTAATAACAAGGAGTGAAAGGGGAAAGGGTAGTAACTGAAGGAGATCTTGGAGCTGTTGTTCGCGGGTTCGAGGATTGATGCCTTTGCGGAGCACATTGTCGGCCATGTGGAGCCCATTAGCGTCGATCTGAGCCTTCACCCATTCTATATCATCCTTTGAAGTGGAGATCCGCTCCGGCGACGAAGCTTGTTCAGATGTTGAATAAGTGGAGGTGGTGGGGACGGTGGGGCAGGAGCAGGGAAGAGGCGAGGAAGAAGGGGAGGTGAGGACGAAGAAGAGGAAGATTGCGGCGCCGGTAGAGGCAAACACTAGTACCGGGAACTTAGTCATTCCTCCTTTCAGTGATGACAGAACCATCTGCTTCACGGAAATCTCTCACGTTTGCAAAACTCCACTGCTGTTCATACGCTCCGGGAAGATCCAAATCCAAATGTGTGATTTACTTCCTAACGGTGAACTGCGTTTAAAGAAAATTAGGTTTATGGGTTAAAGGGCCGTTTGGTTGAAGAGAAAGGGAACGAATAACCTGTTATATTAAATCTAATACTGTCTGGTTTAAATATGGAGTAAATATTAATTTCTAACATTATTTATAATATATAGGGAATGGTTCAATACACACCCTTATTTGTACACTTATTTTAACACCAAATCTCAATCATCCATCTCACTTAATCTCATCCATTCACTAAATCTATTTTTAGTAAATTAATCTCAATCATGAGATTATGTTAGATAGATGGTTGAGATTTGATGTCAAAATAAGTGTACAAATAAAGGTGTTAACAGAATCCTATATATATATGGGTTCATGTGAGAACACTCTTTTATGTGAAAATATTTCTTTATGTGAGAACAAATCTGAGCCGTTTAATTTTTTAATTTGGTGGTTTAGATTGGATGTTAATTTCTATTGATGCGCTTTTCTCGCGTTTCCATCCAATCATGATCTGGATGGTCCCGGGCGAGTGGAAAAAGGCTATGTTTGGTCGAGATTTTAACATGTTGTGCTTCTAAGCAAAACACTTTTCGGTGTTTGGTAAACTGCTAAAAAGCAGTCTATTTTGAAAGCAAAACCTATTTTTGAGGGAAAAGTAGAAGTTGGTCTCCCTCTGCTTTCAAAATAAGTCAGCTTGCTTATAAGCACAACTTTACTAAGCCAAAGTACCTCCTCTGGGGAGCTTCACCACCTTCTCGCAAAGCAACTGAAACAGAAGCATGCCCATGTCATCAGAACACCAAGCCCCTGCTCTTTCTATCTCGAAGTCGATATATCGTGTGAAGCAGAGCTATGACTCCTCTTCCTTTTTCCTTCTTCTCCAATCGATACATCTTGAGAGAGTGATCTGGGGATTCGTGTCTTCATTTGTGACCTATTTGCCTGGTGCAGTGCCTTATTGTTCCGCTACAAGTTCGAGACTTCTTTTCTTTATCTTTTCTCCCAGATTTCAAACCTTCTGTATTCAATGCCAAAGCTCGAGTCCCTAAATTGTTTTCATCTGGACCTTTGTCACCCAGATAAACCACGGGCATTATTACATTGTCTCCAACTATATGCAAAACACCACCACAGTATTGACCTCATCCTCAGACTTTGTTTTGTTTATCTTCATTTTGTACGCAACCTTCTTTTTAGGCCTTAACATGAACGAACAAATATGCTAGAACACTCTGTTCCATGATCTGAAACGATATTTTGTGTTTAGGATGGCATATTATTAAGTCATGTAGCATATTATTAATATTCACTTGTAACTTTTAGGTGATTTAAGTATATCTCAAAGTTACAAATAGTTATGCTTGTAGGTGCTTGTAAGTATAAGTTACAGGTGCTTCAAACTATACTAGTAGGTTTTTCAAGCTATACTATTATAGGTGCTTTTATATTATACTTGGAGGTGCTTCAAGTATAGGTTGAAGTGCTTCAACTTATGACGGAATGTGTTTCGCTTATAACTTGTAGGTGCTTTTAAGTTAAACTTGCTTAAATTGGGGTAGAAAATCAAACTTGTAGATTTTTTAATTTAAACTTGTGAATGCTTTAAGTAAAGGTTTAAAGTGCTCATACTTCTACGAACAGGTACTTTAAGTATACATTAAAAGTGTTTCAACTTATAATTGTGCGTGCTTCACTTATAACTTGTAGGTGCTTTAAGTATATATTGAAGGTGTTGATACTTATACTTGTAGGTGCTTTAAATATAGGTTATATGTGATTCAAGTTATACTTGTAGGTTTTTCAAGTATAATTGTAGGTGTGTCACTTATAATAGTAGTTTTTTCACTTATAATTATAGATGATTTTAAATTAGACTTGGGGGTGCTTCAAGTTAAACCTAGAAGTGCTTCAAGTATAGGTTGAAAGTTTTTCAACTTATAATTGTATGTGCTTCACTTCCAACTTGTGGGTTCTTTGAATCAAACTTGCAGTGCTTCAAGTTTAACTTGCAGACGCTTAGAGTATAACTTGTAGGTGCTTCAAGTTATACTTGAAAGTGCTTCAAGTATAGGTTGAATGTGCTTCAACTTAAAGTTGTATGTGCTTCGCTTCCAACTTGTAGGTGCTTTGAATCAAACTTGCAGGTGCTTCAAGTTAAACTTACAGGCGCTTTGAGTATAACTCGTAGGTGTTTCAAGTTAAACTTGAAAGTGCTTCAAGTATAGTTTAAGGTTCTTCAACTTATAATTGTATGTGCTTCACTTCCAATTTGTAGGTGCTTGGAATCAAACTTACAGGCATTTGAGTAAAACTCGTAGGTGTTTCAAGTTGCTTGTAGTTGCTTCGTTTATGTATTAGAGTGGATTCAAATTATATATGTGGTTGCTTCACTAATAAGTTGGTGGTGCGTTGAACTTAATTCGGAGGTGCTTCAAATTTAACTGTAAGTGCTTCATGATTTTCTTCTAGGTGATTCATTTTATACTTGTATGTGGTGCACTTGACATGCTTCATGTATAATTTTGATACGCTAAAAGTTTAAGTTTAAAGTTGCCTCAAATGTTCATCTGATCTGCGAGATGCTCTTAAGTCAATTGTTTGTTGTGTTAAACTTATGAAGTAGATAATTTCCGATGTCTGTTAATGTGAATATCTTCGCTATAGTGTAGTGTGCATGGAAGTAGACGGTATACTCCAAATTTGGCTATTGTAATTGGGATAAATGGTAGTAGCATGTATATATGCGGTTCTAAAAAAATTAGCACCTCTTGCATATGATTTTCATGAGAATGTTTTATCTGATACCAAATTAATTAAGCATCCTAATTTTCAACATTAAATAGCTCCGTCTATTAGAGAGTTACTGGGAAAGCTCTTAGTGGGTGTGCCTTCTGCAATGCAATCTCAATCTCTCCTTCATGTCTACCTCTTCCGGCGCAATGCCTCCTTCATGTTTCTGGTCGAACATATTTATAAGTGAACAAATCAAATAGCCCTAACCGTTAATGACAATCCTCCACACTTCATACAGCAAACCTCTGCTAGCAACTTCATAGTTTCAGCTCTCCTTTCTCCCAATGATTAGGCCTTTGAAACTTTCAAACACGTTACTCATGAGTACGTACACACGACGTCTACCTCTCTGATGATCAAACCTCTTTAACACCGGGAATAAATAAACCAAATTGAGCTTGGTGGAAACCACCAACATTTCCCACACCAAAATATGGCGAGGAAAAGTTTTCATTTGTGGCACAAATCCCTGAAGATGGGAGATAGTATACAAGCACATAGAGAGTAGCACTTGTAACATCTAATATGAATATATGGCATATATTGAAGACAGGAAACAAAAACTCCATCCCCACGATAGTTACCAGTAAGAATTTTCACAATGACATAACACTCACTCAAATGCTACAGTGATTAAAATAACAATTGGCATATAAGAAACCAGTTGCAACCTGTAACACGCCATCAATATCAAAATGATATACAAATAAACAAAAATAAACCGAAGTAGTTTAAACATGTCGACAAAATAACAATTTAAAGATACATCACGAATAGACTATGTTATTAAACCGAAAGCGGGATGCAGGACACAAAAAATATATTTGTTTCATTAACATCACATTTCCTCTGGTAATTTGAGGACTTCACAAATCTGCAACTTGTGTCATACTAGGTGAGGTAGCTAAACTCATGCAGATAATTTGTATCTTCAACTCATTTTGCTTCATCTCAATTGTGGTCTACTTAAAGAACCTATGGCACCAAAAAAGACAGTAGTTGATCCCACGATTATTTATAATATGCTAAAGACTATTGATGTTACGTCTAAAACTGATAAAATATCTACATATACATTTTTGCAATCCACAACTGACTCTTGCATCATTCTAGGGATTTTCTGAATACCCATTGCCTAGGTTTGTATAGCATACCTCTCCTTGAACATTGGTCTCATGTTCAATTAAACTTGAAATATACTCATTAATGCCCTTATTTAGAACATACAACAAACCACTTAAAAATAATTTCACCACCAAAACATATTTAGTCATCTCTGCAATTTGAATCACCAATGGTCCTATAACTATGAAAATTATACACGATAGAAGAAAAATCATTGCAAGTTAACAAAGCCCATTGAAATTTGAGTTAGAAAAACACAAACCATTCAAAACAGCAATAAAACCCTTCCGTGAAAATTCAAAAACTTACAGAGTCTCATACATTAAACTCAAAAAAGAAAAAAAAAATCAACGACAATATATGCAAGGACTAAAACCTATTTTCAATAATTTGTTTGAAATCATTATAATCACCTATGATGACGTTTCCATAAGGAAGGTGCTTTTCAGTTTGACCCGGCTAACCCTCATCGTAATTGATCTCAATAAACAGCTTCGCCATAGGAATCAGTTGTGAAAGGGGAAGAAAAGGAATGGAATCGCCAACAGTTTCATGGTTGAAATCGGTGGCGTCATGGCGAGGCTGAGAGGAGGGAGCGACAGAGAAAAAATGGTTGCGGGATTGTGAAAGAGATTCATATGTAATTATATGGCTCAAAATCAAGGTTTATGATCCGCGAATTTCATTTAGTTTAGAAATAAGTTAGAAACGTTAGATTGAATGTATCAACCATTCAGATCTGTTCTCACGTAAGTGAATGTTCTCACCTAAGATAAGTGTTCTCACGTGATCCCAATTCAATATATATAAGTATAAATTATTTCACATGATCAAATCTACGAAAAAATATAAAAGTATTTCATGAATTATTTTCATATTTAGTTCATATAAAAAATATTTAACATAAAGTATGCAGTTCATAATCTTTAATTTATTAAAATGTTGTATGTGATTTAAAAAATGAAAATCTATATATAACATGCTGTAAATCTATTTATTTAAGTTAAAGTATAACATTCCTACTTATAATATTACTATTTAAATTATAGAATTATAATATAATAGCATCTATATAAAATAATATAACTATTATTCACAATATAAAGTTAAAAAAATGTTTATTTTACTTAAAGAATAGTTCATATGAAAATTATAGTTTTATTTAAATTCAACCAATATACAATAGGAATAATAAATTTTTAATATTTCAATTAAAATCATAATTATAATTTTATAATTTTTATTTTGATAATAAATATAAAGTTTAATCTTGTCTTGGAGATGAGAACACAAAGAGTGAAGTGCAAGACTAGAGGGAGGCTACAAAGAGGGAAAGGGAATCGCAGTCTCAAGGTGAGACTAGGGAATTGCGTTACTTCCAATTGGGGGAATTGTAAAACCAAAAATAATGAAATGGAATGATAAAAACATAACCAAACCCTAACTAAGAGAATCAAAATCTCATATTCCATTTCCCTTTCTTGATTCACCCCAGGCAAACACCTCCTAAATATATTCTTAATTCCCAACTCCGCCATTTTACTGGTAAACTACGACAGTTCTCCTAACCCACCAAGACTTAAATACAACAATGCCACTAACTAGCACACCACATAAATAGTTGAAAATAACACTCACCACAACACTCTATAAACGTGCCATGGTGCAAAGGTGGGAGCGTGATAATCATCTATAATCTCATTATCAAACATCTATAACTAGAGAGAAGAAATGCCGAGAAAAGTGATAATTACTCCAAATATATATATATATATATATATATGTGATTAAGTTATGCTAACTTGACCGTAAAAAATTTCTCCGTGAGACCAAACCAGGGAAATTCGCAGGTACTCGATGACGAAAGGACTCGTCATGAGCCAATTCCAGGCACTATCATCGTTCATGAGGAATACTCCGCATCACTCTCATTACACATGACCCGTCCACAAGCCATGGACGTGTCAGAGACCTAATTCCGATTGTAAAAATTGGGCAAGGATATAACTACACGGGTCAGATCGGGTTATAACAAATAATCGAATTGGGCCTTCTTCTTTTTATGTTGAACTGTTATTCCTTCGATTCAACCATCAGCTCAAATCCAAAACCCTCTGCCGATCCATGACACATTGATGAAACCTCCAACCTCCATTCCTTCGATCATACAACCATTCTATGATTACCAATACGGTCTGCAAGAAGTTTAAATCCTCAATGACGAATACTTAGTCAAAAATCGAAATTAATGAAAAATCTCTTAACCTCCAGTGAGAATGATCATGGGTTTAGCATCCGACCGAGACCCACAAGGTCTAGGACCATTGGGTCGGGTGTGGGTTTAAATTTTTTAGACCCACCATGGCCAGAGTCCGAGTTTGGATCTAAAATTTTTAAGACGGGTCTAGGTCCGGGTATAAAATATTAAGACCAAGACCCAAGGACCCACAAGAGCCTAACTATATATAATTTAAACCTAATTCCAAACCAGTTTCATATTCTCTTTCCTTTTTTGGATGGCCGCAACAACTTTCTACAACAATCCACATCGTATTGTCTCTAACATCTCATCTTACAATAAGAATTTAAGGTTTTTATTCAATATGTCGATTGGATTCAGAATCTGGGATTGCATGGAGATATACTATTCGATAAGATTTTGGTAGAGATTACCATAGATTTATCCCTCACAAATATACGTAGTTCATTGGAATCATTACGTAGTATTGAATTATTAGTTCTTACATAGAGTGTTGTTGGATAAGATTTTGTTAGAGATAATTTAAAATAGTAGTTTATCTACGTAGTTCAAGCCTTCTGCAATAAAAAAAAGTTTATTTCATCACTAATGTTGTATTTTTCGAAATTGGTATATTATATATTGGGTTAGATTTTGTTTATAAAATTTCAAACATACTGTAAAGCCTATAATATTGTATTATTGGATACTTGGATTGGATTGGACTGTGTATGTATATTGATTATAAACTTGTTTTAGTTTATGAGAGATTTTCATTTTGGATATTGAATTGTAATACATTACATATGTCTATCATATGATTTTATCGCAAAATGAAGATATAAGATTTTATTATATGTACATGGAATTATTTTACATGTAGTATACGCAATAGAAGTAATATTTTGTTATATAAACTGGATATATTTGAAAGATAATATAATATAATTTTTAATTAATGATTGTTTAAGTTTGAATCTATAATTATCTATAATTGCTCGAGGTTTATGTATGTTTCTATTATTATATTAATCATTGATTGGGTTACTACATTATATTTTATTAGGCTATATATATCAAGATAGTGTTTTACTTTGCTACATATGTATATCATGACTTTAAGTATTAATTTGTACGTAATTATTTGTGAACATGTTTCAGTTTGATATAAGATTTGAATATTGATGGAGGGCGAGATATTTGTTTCCATAATGTCTAATACTACTAAATTAGATGAAGATGATGGCTTCATAGACATTGAAGATGATGATGCCAATCAACCTATTAATCAGAGAAAAAAAATCCAAAGAGACAAACACCATATGTGTAGGAGTCCTTCAATAATGTTGTGGTTGAAAAAGCAATTTGCAAGCATTGCAAAAGAAAATTGGCTTCAAGTGGTGCTCATGGAACCACACACCTCAGAAAACATATGAATACAGTGTGCATAGATTATTTGCATCTAAAACCATGTGTTAACCAATGCATTTAGCACATTTATTAGAGCATGTGCAATGGAGATTTCTTCGTGGTTTCTTGTTGAAAAGAAACCACAAGAAACCATTAAGAAACTACAAAGGCCCAAAATGGTGGTCTCTTTGTGGTTTCTAAACAAAGAAACCACTATGTGGTTGGAGCAAATAGCAACCACCCCATCCCATATTCTTCCCCACTTGTGGACCCACATTTCAACTCCACTTGTGTCTAGCCCCCCTTTTTATTTTCACTTTGCACAACCCCCCTTTTTAACCTTTTGTTTTTACTCATTTTACCAATACTGCTCCATTACAAAAAAAAAGGATTTGAGTTAAATTAGAGATTTGGGTTTTAAATATATTTGATGAATAGATTTTTAAATTAAAAGATTGATCTCAGTTTTTTTATATATTAAAAGGCTAATTATATTTTTTTAAAATTTACATTAAAAAGGTACTTTAAAATTTTCTAGTTGTTTTTATTTTTAAATTCTGCTGTATTTGTAATAAATGTTCAAACTAGATCAATATTTTAATTTTTAATTTATAATAATTGGTCAGACTAGATCAATATTTTGATTTTTAATTTGTAATAATTGGTCAGATTAGATTAATATTTTTATAGTTATATATTTATTGTAATTTTTCTAATCGGAATAATTTGACATTACAAATGTAATATTTTTTAAGAAATATTTCTCTATCATTTAATTTTAGATCACAAAATAAATTTAAAAATGAAATAAATTTAAATTTAAATCATTAAAAATTAAATTAATATTTAATTTCAATTTATTTTAGGTAGAAAATTTTATTTAAATTAAATATTAATGATAAAATTAATGAGTATGATAGAGAAAATCAAGTGGGAACCATGAAGTGGTTTCTTCCATTATGGAGGTAAAAATGGAGTGGTTTCTTTGTGGTTGCTTTTGGTGAGGTGGAAGAGAGAGATTGAATATTTAATTAAAAAACCACAAGAGTGCTCTCTTCTATTGTACATGGCCTTAGTATCTTTTGTAAGGTTGATTGCTAGATTTAGTTGGGTTTACATCACAAGGGGTTTAGATATTTTTTGTTGGTTTTCTTGTCTAAATCCCTCGTTTTTAATATTTATTTAGACCTAATGGATGCTATGTCCTACGAGCATCTATATCCTATTTCATGAGATTCATTGTAGATCGCTCGTAAGCAATTCAGAGTAGAAGGTCAATCGAAGAATGATAGTATATATTTGAAGGACATTCGCAAGGATGGTAGTAGATTGAACGCCACACGCTTAATCGTGGTAGTAGATGGAAATAAGCCAAGGAGAAAGGAGTTGAACCCCAGACAAGTTTGAAAATTTGCATGACAGTGTTATACTGCACGGCCAAGACCAACCAAAATGGTGGTACGACTAAGTAAAGGTGCGGGCCGTGTGCTATTGCACGCCCCGTGCCATTATGTTGGTTCGTGCGACTAAGTAACTGCATGACAAGTGTGGTTCGAAGATCAAGAATGAAGTCTTAGCCAACAGACCGCAAGGATTTGCAAGGCCACACCATCAGAAGAAGGAAATGCTTAGCTCCAGCCCGCGGCCAGCACGGAACTGCACATGTCGCACAGTACAGAAAATCAAAACATACTTCCTGCCGGCGGCCCGCAAGGATGTGCTCGGCCTTGCCGTTCAGAAAACTGAGAGACCATATCCAGCTAGCGGTCCATGCACTATTGTATGGCCCATGGCACACGAGTCGTGTGCAATTGCACTGCCCATGCCGCCATCCAACCTAGGGTTTCTATAGTTTTTGGGCCTCTTTAAGGCTCATTTCCTACCTACTATATAAAGAATACCATGTTTACTAGGGTTGAAGGGAAAAGAGAGTAGTTAGAAAGAGAAACAATTTCTATTCTCTTAGTTTCTAATAGTAGGTAGAGAGAGAAAGGGAATAACCCTTCTCTTTTCTTATAATCTTCTGAGTTTTTCCCTAAGACATTGAATCCAATGGTAAAATTGGGTTCAATGCTTAGGATGTAGATTATATTCTTGGGGGATCTTATTTGTATTCATAATTTGGTAGATATTTTTTGAGATTCTAGGTCTCCATATCCTTTTTATGTTTATGAATATCAAGCTTTATTTGTCCTTCACATTCTTATAAAATGCATGTCAGATATCCTATGTTAGCATACACTTTAGTATATGTTTCATGTATGGTGCTAGGCTTGTTTGTCCCTTTGGGAGTGTTCACTAGGGTGACAGGATGAGTGAGAGTCCTCGGCAATATGGGCGTACGCATGTAGGTTGTGAGCACCACTCTAAGTACCGTACACTAGTAGACTTGAAGGTTGTACCCTGATAGGTGAGGGCATGATAGTTTGTAGCAACTATGGTTGTGTAAATCGACCATTGTCGTTTCAACCCTAGAGCCATTATGAGATACCAATCCTTTTGCCTCTATAGGTCTAGGGAGAAGCGTTCATAGTGGAGGCCTGGGATGTAATTCATTACGATAAAGAGGAGCGCATAACGGTTGGACCGCTTGATGCACTTACCTAATTACGGAGGCGGTGTTGATAAAATATGACGTGGACACCTTTGTGTGACAGACAAATGGTAGTGTTGACTATCGACCACACTATGTGACATAAATATTGGGATAGGTTTATACGTATGCATTAGATAGAATGTAGAATCAAAGTATTCTACTGATAATGCAACACAAATGTCCCTAAGTCTTAACTTAATAGAGTTTGATCTCTTATTTTAAATGCTTAGTAGTTTATAGACAACCCCTCCAAAACCATGTTCACTACACTAACTATTCCCGAAACACAATCGGAGTGACGCATGATTGTGAATTTTGCATAGTTAGATTTTGAATCCTAGCATCTCTGTGGACGACCTTGGACTTGCCACTAGCTACCCTTTGGTAGTTTATAGTGAGTATGGGTTCAACAATATAAATTTCTATTTTTGGTCTCTTGTACTCTACGGGCTAGTGGATCTCCCGTGGTGACCCCGTGGAATGCGGATCAACAGGAAGACATTTAAGACTTACGTATGAACAAACACAATTGAGTATGAAGTCGAAAGATGATGGATAAGTTTCTTTAGATATTCAAGGAAAGAGTTGTGTATTTGATCAAGAGTTTTCCAGTTGACAGTTGGTCAGTATGGTGGTTATGCACGAATATCCTTTGAGTACGGTGGATCATATCGACTTTATTAAATTTATGCATACTTTGAAATGTGATATAGTTAAGAATTTTATTAAAGATAAAAAATCTCTCAATGCATTGCTCAAACACAATGATAACAAGATATCCATCACGACTGATATGTGGACCCTTCCAATTAAAAGAAGGGTTATAAGGTTGTGATGACACATTTTATAGATCAAGAATGGATTCTACAAAATCAAACCGAGGTATAAAATTTTTAATTAATTTATATTTGATTAAATTATTATTTTGAAAGCTCATTATAAATTGCAACTACATTATTTTATAATGTTCTCAATGTTTATATTATATGTTTTTTAAGTTCCATGTCCACATACTAACGGAATAATTGCAAAGGTTTTGATGGAAAGTTTATCTCAGTATTCATTGGAAAATAAGCTTGCTTGTGTGGTTGTTGATAATTGTAGTATTAATGATGGAATGGTAAAGATTTTGTTGGAAAAGTTTGAAAGAGGGACACTAATATTAGGTGGGGACATTTTGCATATGCGTTGTTGATAGAATAAGACGTGGGCACCTTTGTGTGACAGACGGGGGGAAGCGTTGACTATCGACCACACTATGAGACATAAACATTGGGATAGTTTTATACGTATTGCATTAGATAAAATCTAGGATCAAAGTATTCTACCGATCATGTAACGCAAATGTCTCCAAGTCTTAGCTTAATACAATTTGATCTCTTATTTTACATGCTTAGTAGTTCATATAAAATCCCCTCCCCCCAAAACCATGTTCACTACACTAGCTATTCCTGACACGTAATCGGAGTGACGCCTGATTGCGTTGCGTAGTTAGCTTTATAATCCTATCATCTCTGTGGACGACTATGGGCTTGCCACTAGCTACCCTTTGGTAGTTTGGAGTGAGTACAGAAGCAACAATATAAATTTCTATTTTTGGTCTCTTTCGCTCCGCGAGCTTGTGGATATCCTATGATTTATTAGCGACCCCGCGGAGTGCGGATCAAATTTTGGCATCGCTTGATCTGCACTCCACTGGGTTGCTAATAAACAACATTTTTACGGGATATCTACTAACCCATGGAGCATTTTATAATGATAGAATTTATAGAGTTGCTCTCATTCTTTCCACTAAATTACCAAAAGGTAAATAGTGGAAAGTTCGGGGTCGTCCACAGAGATGTTAGGACTTTAAAGGTTAACTACACAAAGCGTAATTGGGTCATCAAGCCGATCACGTGTCAGGAAAAGGTAATATCACAAAATAAGGTTGGGGGGGGGGGGGGGTTATCTGAAAACTACGATCGGCCCCGGCCAATATTGTAAACTATATAAAACTAGCATTTGGGGATATTTGCGTTACATGACCGGTAGAATATTTCGATCCTAGATTCAATTAAGTACATGACATATAAACCTATCCTAATACATATTTCACATAGTGTGATCAGTAGTCAACACTCCCCCTATAAGTCACATAAGGGTGCTCTCATTTTCTTCTACCGACACAGCCTCTGTAATTAGAGAAGTGCAGCAACGGCCCGCCTCTGTACAGTTCAATTCATTACCCGTAAAGAATTACGTCCCAGGAATTTCACTATAAATGTTTCTCCCTAGGCTAATAGAGGCAAAGGGATTGGCACCTTGTGGTGACTTTAGGGTTGCGATGGTAAGAGTTGAATTATGCCAACTCTAGTTGCTACTACTATAGTGTCCTCCTATCGGGCTACTGTCCAGCTATTCACCAGCGTGTAGCTAGTCTAACTAGCGTACGGTCATCAGAGCGGTGCTCGAGACCCACATGCATACACTCACACGATTGCGGACTTTTCACTCCCCTTATTACCCTAACCAACACACCCCATGGGACAACAGTAGTGCACCATACAATGAAGTATACTAAGGTGTATGCTGACATAGTATATCAATCATGCATTTGATAAGAATGTGAGGAAAAAGTCAACACAATATTCGCATGCATTGAAGATTAGGAAGATCTTAGAATCTCACAAAATAACTACCAAGTCATGAATACAAATATAAATCTCCAAGCTAAATAAACTACTTCTATCCTTCATACCTATTAAGAAAATAAAATCTACATCATGCCTACTTGTTTTACCCTAAGAGACTAAATGCTCCTTATATAGGAGAAGATAAATAGGCTTCTAAAGACCCAAGTTTGGAAGAAATCCTAATGAAACTCTAAGCTTCAACTAGTGAAATCCTAAGGTCCCCGCCAGTACCACATTAGCACAAGCTGTGCAAAAGCACACATGCTATGCCACAGAGGCTGCCAGCTTCGGCTGCTGCCCAGGGGTACTAAGCGCACAACATGTACAAAAGCACACGGGTCGGGAATCTTCATCTTAAAATTCTTGGCACACGGGATGTACAAAAACACACGACCTGTGTTGGAACTTAGTTTCTTTGGCTCTTGGCTTGGCACGGGCATGGCGCGGGCTATGCAAGCTTCAACTCCTCCAACACTTGCCTTTTTTTCTTCAAATTGTTTTCACCCGCTGATCTAGTTTGGGAGTTCTTGTAGTCCATTTTATTGTGCTTGAGAACACAAATCCAATGGTGCCACTCACGAATACTGATTCTTCTCAGAACGTTCCCAGAACTCCGTGTAACTTTTGGATTACAATCAACCCCGCTTCTTTGACTTCCTTCTCCGACCCTTCTATCTTCTACCACTACAAGAAACTGGAGCTATTACTTCACCTCTTTTACCTTAGTTTTTTTTCTTAGGTCAAATAACAGAGGAAAAATTTATTTTATCTCAGTTTTTCGAAGTAAATAATAATTTTTTACCTAGGTTAAAAAATTATTATTTATTTCAAAAATTTAAAAAACCAAGGTAAATAATATGTTTTTTACCTCGGTTATTTTATTAACAAAAGTAAAAGATTAAAATAGAGTAACTAATGTTACCGAACTGCGTGCAAAGTCACACATGTTGTTTCAAAAGGCCATACGGTGTCGCATTATATTTTGTTTCAATCAACATGTTATGGACTTATGAGCGACGTTATCGATAAGTGAAAGAGAGGTTAAAGTAGAAAAAATGGACTTTGCACAATGAAGAAGTATTATTTAAAAATTTGAGAGGTTAGTTCAGTCTCGTTTCAATTGAAAATGGTGGACTAAAAGGGAAAACCATAACAATCAATTATATAATGTTTAGTTAAGGTACTTAAATTTAAAAAAAAGTCATGAAAGTATCCTTACAAATAGTACATAAATTAGATAAGAAATGTCTTAGAGTTTGAACATAACATAAATTACAATAAACTCAATCAGCTCGGATTATGATGACCTTAAAGATGATTGCCCCCCAGCTTCTATCACCTCGAAGAACAAGTTGCCCCCGATGCGTAGGCAGTTTCCAGAAAGGAACTCGCCAAAACCCTTTGGGGACAAGGCCTTGATCTTCCCACCCCCTGAGTAGTTCTTACTCAACTCTATCCTATAGCATCTCGTCATAACGAGGGTCTTCTCATTAGGCAGAAGTAGTACAATCTCCCGCGGGATGTACAAATCCAAAAAAATTGATTAGAAATAAATAAATAAATAAATGTAATTAAAAAATTATTGTTTATTTAAAATGCCTTACAAAAGTTGGGGTTTTCCCAAATTTTTGTTGCTTTAGAAGGCAGTAGAACTGTGGGCTATCAGCAGCCATTGTATAATATTCAAGGTCGAACACAAGAGGATTTGGATTGCTCCGTTGTGTGAAGAACTGTATGAAAACAAAGAAATCTTATTTGTGGTAAAGTGTGAAAATATATTAGTAAATATCTATGTAAAATTCTAAAAGACCTGGAAGAAGGGGTGGCTTGAGGATCCTTCGTCATCCATTAGCCCTGGATAATAGAAGAAAAAGTTAAGGGAAAACTGGACCCAAAAATGAAAGGTGGAACGTCAGGCTTACATCGCAAATACATGTCGGTCCTAATCAGTGGCATGGACGACGTGTAACCACGACGTCACTACATAGGTGACAAAATGGCCCAATGGACCGACATAGGAACAATGTCGAATTTAAAATTTATAGTATACCAAAATACCTATATGCGACGTCGCTAACAAATCGATAACACAGATGGCCAAACCAAACTAGGTGCGATATCTCATGCTTATTACTTAACATATGAATGTACGACGTTGCACAAAGTTCCCAACTACCGACAGGTTAGCAATATGATGTCGACGTCATGCACAACTAAGGCAGCTATGGGAAAAAGCGCGAAAACCCGAGAAAATGATGCTTTAACACCAGACAATTGCTGAAAAACGTGCAAAACCATACATATATATATATATATATTTAAGGAAACTTCACAATCTAACAGATTTGAGTAAGAACTAAAAAACCAAAATACACAACACATTCACAGACCATAGATCGAACAAAGGTAACAATTCTTGAAATGTAGGTATTAAAAGAGTGGGAAAACCATACCTTTGAGAAGAGAGAAGAGAAGATATGGTGGGTGACTGTTGGAATTCACGGGAAACTTATGAGTAAAATCTTGAACTGATCGTGAGGGACCTCTTATTTATAGCTGTTTTGGTTTGACGTTGTTTCTAAACCTTGTGATGTCTGCCTCAGCCAGTGTGACGTCGTACCTATGTCAATCAAGTTGAGACGGATGTGACACATCACTGACGTTGTATGAATATATGGGCCACACAATTTCAGCCGACAAGCTTGCCGGTCGTCGATTCGAATTTATTAAAAAAATATACAGTGACAAAAATATTTAACGGTTTCAATATGATTGAAACAAATTATTCATTACACACAAATCTTGGTCATATTCAGAGTGATCTTGAACTCCCTCTCCTTCCTATGACAATATTTTAGGAACCTTGATGTACTGGTAAATATATACTTATTATTGTTTCATGTTACTTTGCATACGGTGTATATTTTTATAATTATTGTTCTCTGAAATACATAAGGGAGGAAGAGTTCAAGGCCACTTTGAATTGTTCATTATTCATTTGGGTTATATGTTAAGGATTCAATAACATTAAAATAAAATTCAAGAAATAGATTGTAGATTAAAGATTAAAAACATATAAATAAATTTTGTTCCAAATTCGAATAAATTTCTTTCAAACAAATGTTCAAAAGTATGTATAACTAAAATATACGAGGAATAACAATGACATGAAAAACTATGTGCCCGGTACCATTTAGCACCTCGAAGTATAGCATGTCCCCAACCTGGAGTTCCTCCTCATCAAGAAACTTGCTAAACCCCTTCGGGTCAAGGTCTCGAGCCTCCTCTTCCCCGAGTAGTGCATGTCATACTCCCTTTCGTTGCACCGCAGTACAACAACCAACTTGTATGGTGGTAGGAGCTTTGAAATCTGGTTTGGGACGTACTGATTTATAAATAGAAAACCACATTTACAAAATATGAAAGTAACTTATAGAAAATATTAATTGAAAATAAAATACATATGTAACTGGGAGGATTTACCGAAATTGAAATTGAACCGAAGTTCTTCTGGGTAAAAGTGTGGACAAAGTGTGGACAAAGTGTGGAATGGCATCCCCGAATATGGTCTGCGGACAACGATCCTCATCCGAATTTCTAGGGACGTGATTTAGTCAATGAAATTTGTAATAATATAAATATAAAATAAATAATAAAATAAAAGGAATTTTAATCTAAGAAAAAAACCACTCACCTCAATCGGGGCACAGCTACTCGAACCAGCATTAATAGCCATGATTCCTGAAATTCATATTGTCATAGATGATAAATATTGTGATAGAAAGACACATTCGATATAAATTTGTTTAATTAATCTTTTTTATCGGCAATACGTCGCACTTAACTGTTGGTCCAAAACAGGACTTGGCCGACATGTATGAGCAACGTCGTTGATACGTCACATCAAGGTAATGTGAAAATTGACATGTCAAACTGATGTCTCTAACGATTTGTTAAACAAGAATGGTGCGATGTTGCATTCAAGTAATGTTAGCGGTAAAAAAAAGAATGAGAGACATCGCTAAACGATTATTCCAAACGAAAGAGGATCAAAGAACCAACGACGTCGCATCCAAACCTAACAAACGCATTCTCAACAGCAAAAAACCAGAGCAAACAAAGGTTATAAACAACAAAATAGGTCTGGTTGACATGTGAGAACATAAAACCAAAATTTGTACAACCTAGAGCCATAATCCATGGGAATTTCAACACAAAAAAAACAACACAATGATACACCATATACATATCAAATTTAATGAAAAATACAAAAATCTAAGTAATCTAAGGAATCTAGAAACCATACATTTGAGAAAATGGGTTGAGGGATTGGTGAAATTTGAGGGAAAGTTGAAAGTTTGAAGTGATTTACGAGGTGGGCTCCATATATATAGTCATACGAATCATTGTGAATTCTGCCTTGGATGGTGCAATGTCGCATATCAGTCAACCTAACCAACATGGTACCGACGTTTGAACGACATCGGCTAATCTAAATGCGGGCCTCACCATTTCAGCCCACTAGCATAGCAACGGGCTGTGTTTCACCAACTGCATGTGTGACGTCGCATGCCAATCGTGTTTGGTGATATTTGACCGACATGTGATCGACATCTTCTAGCATTAAAGCGGGCCTCACCATTTCAGCTCACTAGCATAGCAACTGGGCCCACGTTTGACCAAAACGAACATGGTTGACCTTAATAACGGTTAATAGTATATTAGATACTACTAATTGAAGTTTATAATGTCCATGAACTTTATTGACGTCTAGTTCGATGGGAACCACCACATAGAATCACATAAAATTTCACATTCTTGGTTTTTTAAGTAATAAAAAGATAATAGAATTATGTCCATCATATTTTTTTAATGCACTAGTACATGGCCTAGAGTGAATTGTAGATGATTACTTATAATTATACAAGGGGTCATTCAAAAGAACTTGTGGAAGTACATGTGGAATTAGACCAGGTTTTTTATTACCCCCGGTTAGTATAATTCAACTTCGGATGTCAACGTTTCTTTTTGGGCAGATCGTACCTGGGTTTGGGACTACCGGTATACTTTTATAATTTTGCAATTAGGTCCCTCCAACAAAGTGGGAGAAATTTAAATGTAAAATTGGAGATACACTTATCTTATTCACCATGTCACAACCACAATGTTCCAATTTGGTCATGGGCGGATATACCAGAGTAATCGTCCATCATTTTTATTACCATTCCATTAATACCCTTGCGATAAGCGTTATGAGAACGATAATTTCCACAACATAGAATCGCATGAAATTTCATATTCTTGGTTTTTTAAGAAGCAAAAGGACAATAGAATTCCGTCCATCAATTTTTTTAAAGCGATAGTACAAGGCCTAGAGTAAATTGTATATGATTACTTACCAGTAAAAAAGGTGTCATTCAGAAGAACTTATGGAAGTATATGTGGAATAAGACCAGTTTCTGTTTTACCCTCGGTTAGTATAAGTTCAACTTCGGATGTCAAAGTTTTTATTCAGGCCGATCGTAATTGGGTTTGGGACTGCCGGTGCTTTTATAAATTTTCAACTAGATCTCTCCAACAAAGTGGGAGAACTTGAAATGTAAAACTGGAGATAACAATTTGTTATTCACATTTTCAGAATAATGCTGTTCCGATTTGTGCATAAATGGGTCATCAGTAGGGGCCACAATCTTAACAAGGAGTATTTTACTACACTTTTAAAAAATTAGAGTGTAACCCTTATGAACGACGTCGCAAATGTGTTGTACAAAAAAATCCAGAGCGACCCCTATGCGACGTCGTTTGAATTGAATTTTTCAGCGGGAACAAAAAATTTGAACAAAAAATTTCTCCCCCCCCCCCAAATCCATTTTTCATGTCATTAACATTCAGCGATACACATCTTCCAACACTAACACTCTTCCTTCAAACCCAACTCCACACCATCCTTTCCATTCATACCAATACAACCATTACAGAACTCAATCAATTTGTTTGTCTAAAACATCAACAAGCATCCAAGGATGAAGCATGCCCGAGTTCAAATTAATTGAGGTAGTTTTACATCCATTCTGTGTTCAATTCCCATCTTTATTACCATATACCTTGTAAATGTTTTTTTTACATTGATGAATGATTGAATGTTTTAATTAAGTATGATAATTGTGTAATATGTTATACAGCATATATTCCTTATGTTTTCAAGATAATGCAATGTTTATAAGGTGTGATAAAAAGGCTTAGATTAGGGCTGATTGTGGCCAATAACCTCGTCTTCGTATGAACATAGGTTGAATGTACGACGTCAGTGACTGATAATCGTCCCACATGATATGGGACTAGACGATGACCGATGTTGAAAATTATATGAAATGATTGACTTATCTATGAATTTCCGACGTCACTCTTCAGTCGGAGTTTGCGACTTCAATCTCTACTGCATGCGACGCCACTTTAAAGCAGACTAGATACTTTTTCCATGTTGAGATTAATGTTATCTGCATATGACTATATTATGTGTACATCACTTGGGGACTTTCCAATTCTAAAATAAATTTTGTTTCAGGTGTATTTGTTGTAATAGGACAAAGAGAGTTATCAATGGACTTTCAGCGTGCCACGTAGACAATGTAGGTTCAATACAATTAATGTTTCAATTTCATATCAACCTCATGTATTTTAATATATTGCAACATTTATTTGTAATATATGTTCTAGTTTTGTTGGTTCCTTTGGTTCCTTTCATTCTTATTATTTCCAACATTAATTGCACAACAATTGATTGTTGTTTGATGTTGAAACATTTCACGAGTTGTGGGACATTAAGTAACATGTAACAGATAGCGATGAACGATTTTTTGTGTGGTAAAATATTAAATGTTATAATATTGTACGAGAACCAATGTCTCCAAGACTAATTCGTGCAACGTAGAAAACTTGGACAACTGAAAATATGGGGAGTAGCTACTTTAGCTCATAAGAACTTACCTAAAAAGTGTGATGACCCAGGAATGTTTTCAATCCCCATTTCTCTAAGTGGTAATTAAGTGAAGAATGCAATGATTGACTCATATGTTTCTATCAATGTTATCCCATTTAGGTATGAGAATATTGACATGGATGAGCTTAGGAACACTAGGGTTATTGTCCAACTAGCCGACCATTCCCAAGCTAGCCCTAGAGGTATAGTTAAGGATGTTATTGTTAGGGTAGATAAACTAGTGTTTCCGGTAGACTTCAATGTCCTTGATATAGTGCACGATGGAGGTGCACCTCCAATTTTATTAGGGAGACCATTCTTAAAAAACATCAAGGACCAAAATAGATGTTAATTTGGGAACACTAACCCTAGAAGATGACGTTGAGAAAGTTGGTTTTGAAATTCACAAGTCTAAGTATGAATCACCTATTTCTTGTCTTGCATGGAATGTCATAACTTTGTGTGATGAAATGATTCAATATGATGATTCTAACATGATTGAGGATGATGAGTGTCTTGATAAGTGTGATGAGAGAAGGCATGTTTTGATCTTTGATTATGATGATAATGTTGATGCCACCGATGCCATGCGTGAGTTTAGTGATGATCTTTCTATTATAGGTTCCATGGTCACTAACATGCAGTGATTGGTGGAGAGTGGCGAGGACTTAAAACCTCCTCAACCACCTCCAAAACCCGAGGAAATGGTGATTGGATCAACATTAGCTAAGGTTAGTGATTTACATGTTGATGATGTTCCCACTATCAAAATTTTCTTCTTTTAATGAGAATTTTGATGATACATATGTTGATAAGCATGATTTTTTATGTTTGTTGTGGGACTAAGAATGCTTTTCTTCCAAGCGCTAACATGAAGTGGAGAAGGAAGCGGTTTAAGGAATTCAAACCTCCTAAAACCTTTCCTAGTCCAAAAATCAACAAGAACGTGTCAATCATTGTGAAGAAGAAACGTGTTTAATTTGTATCAACTAAAGTGAAGGGTAAGCCAAAGGTAATGTGGGGACCCGTCTATAGGGACGTGGTTATGGGTGGTGTCAAGGACAGGGATTCCGGTGACCCACCAACCCATTTTTGTTAGCTTTTAAAAATGCATGAAAAATAAGTCGTGAGGACAACAATAAAAAATGGTGATTTAATTTTGTTTTAGCAGGCTTACAAAATTCGTTTGTGTGATTTATGGATAGTGTTTGATTATTGGTGGCATTTTATGGATTATTAGTCATGAAATTTTTTGTTAGAACATTACTATACTTGGTTTGCGTGTTTTTGGGTGCAAGAAAATTTTGCGATAAATTTGAAGGAATAGGACCTAGCACGAGCCGATCTAGCCTCGTGCCACATGAACATCACGAGGCATTCAAACAGCATGGGCCGTGCCATGTGAATGCCACCCGTGCTTCCCATATTGACCAATTAAAGGGCACGTGCCTCTCTATAGATACCCTCGTTCCTCACTTCTTCCTCCCCAAACTGAAACTCAGCAGCATTGTGAACATCCTTTTTGTAAGCCTAATATCCCCATAACTTCCTTGTTTCTCAAGTAAATTCCTTCAAACTTGTTCCAAAATCTCCCCTTTCGAATTCCTCACAAAGCCCACTACCAATTCAACCAAAAACACCAAAAACATTCCTTTGATTTAAAAGACTAGTTCAGCCTTTCTTCAATCCCCCCCCCCCAAACTTGAAGTTTTGCCTCTTCTGGGTGTTAGAGATCAACGGAGTCCACTCTAAGAGGAGTCTCGCACACTCCACAAGCATCAATTCATCAGATTCTATCCCTAACCTCTACCTAGGTAAATCGGCCGAACCTTTTCGATAGAATTTTGAATTTTTTTATTTTTGGAAATTTTTGGAAAACTGCATGCCAAGAACTTTAGGGGCTTGTTTGTGATTTGTGAGAGTTTCATATTTTTGTGGGTGAGTTTAAGTTTGGGTAGTTGTTGAGACTGTGGTTGGGCTGTTAGTTATTGCAATTTGTTGTACACTTGTTCTTGCCTCCGAGATAGAGAGTTGGCCCTGGTGTGCCCTTTATGGGACTGCACACGCTCCGTGTAGAGAAATAAGAGAGATGGGTGCGTGTCATGGGATGCCCCATCCTAGAGACTAAGGTTTTAGACGAGCAGGACCTTAAGGACCTCAAACTCTACAAACCGGTCAGGGCCATCTTGAAGAGGATTGGGCTGAAGGGCTTCATGAAGAAGTTATCCCCCACCTACACTAGGTATGAATTGGAGTTCCTAGCGACCCTGAAGATGGAGGTCAATAGGTTGAGTGAGAAGGTGGTTAGATTTCACCTGGGGGACGAGGCCCAGTCTATGACCTTTAAGGAGACTACTGAGTGCTTCAGGTGAAAGTATATGACTGATGCAGGTGGTCACACCGAGGATAGCTCAGTCTTCAATATTTCTATGTTTTAGCTCGCCATCACCCGACGACTACAGGTGAAGGAGAGCAAGAACAACGATATAGTGCACCTGACACTGATGTACGTGGCTAGGTTGTTAACCGTAGTGGTGATGTGCTATTGAGAGGCCACCACTTCTACTGAGTTGGACTGCATGATCCTAGGGTTGATTTGCACTAGGCAAGCCTACCCTGGTCTCGTGGAGTCCTTTATTACCAATGCTACGATATTTTCATGAGGCTATCTGGCAAGATAGCATTTGGGGCATAATATCACTCATGGTTGCTCATTTTAGCCTCCCGATGAATAACCGTATGTGGGCAAACCCGAACACCCTGAACACCCTATACACCCTTACTTTTGGAGCTTTGATGGAGGCTGGGGTGATTTACTAGAGCTACAAAGAAGCCAACTTCATATGACTCCCCCAATTCTCGAGGACCAGAATCAGATCATCGTTCACACTTTGAGGTCTTCTCATACAACAGTATCAGGGTGCACGAATAGTCGTGGGAGGCCCTCATATTGGCTAGGATGATGAGCAGAGAAAGAAGGATGACAAAGCCCCGATTGAGGAGAATCATGTTCACCGGTAGCTAGCACAGTCACACCTCATTGACCACTATCTCTTTCAGCCACCTCCAGTGTTTCCTCAGTTTGTGCCACATTCCCTAGTTGAGCAGCGATTTTTACTGCCACCTTTCTAGGGGCTGATTAATATTCATGATGTACCTTACCACTCTGAGAGGCACATTTAGAGGGTTCACATAGGTGTAGAATATCTCCCCACGAGAACTATTTCGAGGGTCGATCAGAGAGAGTAGTCGTGGATCTCCTGATCTTGATCCACCCCGACATAACATCTCAATCCTATCCTATCATCCCTTTTAGTAGTATAATCAGTACAACCCATTCCAGGAGCATGGTTCATTGATATTCAGACATTCTATTTCGTCTTACAATATATGGGCCTAGCCACTGAGAAATTACCCAGATTGGATGCAATATTGGGGAGATTCCATCTTTGGGGTTCAGCAGGATATGAGCTACCTTTCTGCCATAGTTGACTATCGTGTTGATGAGACAGCTTAAAAGTTCGACAGGGTGGATGAAATAGCATATGCGGATTGATATAGGCCTACTTCACCATGGGCCTTCTTCACCATGGTCACGGGCATTGGGGATGAGCACCCTCACCAGTAGCCGCATGAGCAGGAGCATGAAGCCAGACGTGGCGGACGACATTGAGGACATTTTGGATGGTGTCCTACCTTTTTCTTACCTTGGTCACATGCATTGGAGAAAATGCATTAACTAAGTGTGGGGGAGGGGTTAGAACACCCCCACATGGGTGGCATCTCTTTTACCTTTCTCTGCCTATGTTTATGTTTGCTTTGGATTTGGATGATGACTATTTCCCCTATTTTCCTTTCCCTCATCATTTTGCAAACTTTCTTTGTTTCAGTTTGTTTTGGAAATTTTTTTTATAGGTGTGAGGGCACCCTTTGTAGTTTTTTGGGATGATTGAAAATTGTGGTGGTGTTATTTTGTTTATGCTTATCTTCATTGTAGTATGAAGCCCATCTTTGGGACATTTTGTGCTACAAAAAAATTGAAAAAAGAAAAAAATATACCGGCTAAGTCGAAAATCCAAAAGGGAGACTTAGGAAACAATGGGAAAGGCTCAGATAGGTTGAAAAACCTATGAAAAAGTGAGAGAAAATAATGTGGAAAAATATGAGAAGTGAGCTAAAAAAGAATAAAAAAAACTGCGCGATGCTAGGATGAAAACCCGAAAGGGCTCCTAGGTAAAATGAGAGAAATTGACAGAAATTGAAAAATCCTATGGTTCTCTTTGATTGTCTTTTAGAAGTCCTTTTGGTAGAGTAATTTACCTTCACACTCATTTTTGTGAACTTCACCTTTTTGCTGTTATGATTGGTTGGATAGGTTATCTTAACTTCTTTGGGGAGTGAGAATTATGAGATTCTTACATCTTTGGGGGAACTAGGGTAGTCTAGGAATATATGTTAAATGTTTGGGGGAACTCTTTGCATGTTATGTTCTACTTATATCTTTGTTTGTTCCTCTTTACTCAATGATGGGTAAAGGTTTAAGTGTGGGGAATTCATCTGCACCTAAAAGCATGTGTTATTCAATGCATTTAGCACACTTATAAATATATTTTGTATGGTTGATTGCTAGGTTTAGTTGAGTTTACATCACAAGGGGTTTAGATAGCCTTTGTTAATTTTCTAGCCTAAATCCCTCATTTTGTATATTTATTTATACCTAATGGAGGCTATATCCTTACGAGAATCTAGATCCTATTTTGTGAGCTTCATTGTAGATCGATCATAAGTCATTTGGAGCAAGACTATTTTCAAGACTGGTAGTAGATATTTAAAGTCCATTCGCAAGGATGGTGGTAGATTGAAATCCACGTGCTTAATTATGGTAGTAAGTGGAAATACGCCAAGGAGAAAAGAGTTGAATCCCAGACAAATTTGAAGACTGGCACGACCGTGTTATACTACATGGCTCGTAGCAGTCAAAATGGTGGTGCGACTAAGTAAGGGCCCTGGTCATGTGCAATTGCACAACTTGGGCCATTCTGTTGGCTCGTGCGGTTAAGTAACTGAACAAGCCATGACCTTTTGCACGGCCCGTGTGCTTCGAAGATCAAGAATGAAATGCCCAACCAGCGACCCACGAGGATTTGCAAGGCCCCACCATTAGAATAAGTAAATGCTCAGATCCATCCCGTGGCCCGCACAGATTTGCACGGGTCGTGCTGTTCAAAAGATCAAAATGTAACCCAAACCTGCCGCCCACAAGGATATACATGCCGCACCGCTCAAAAAATTGAGCATATCGCATTCAGCCGGTGATCCATGCACTATTGCATGGCCTGTGCTGCCATCCAACCTAAGGTTTCTCTAGCTTTTGGGCCTTTTAAAGCCCATTTACTACCTGCTATATAAAGAAGCCTATACCTACTAGGGTTGAAGGGAAAGGAGAGTAGTTAGAAAGAGAAACAGTATCTATTCTTCTAGTTTCTAAGAGTAGGTAGAGAGAGGAAGGGAATAATCCTTCTCTCTTCTTTTATTCTTCCTAGTTTTACCCTAGGGCATTGAATTCAATGGTAAAATTGGGTTCAATGCTTAGTGAGTACTTTATTTTCTTGGGGATCTAATTTGTATTCATGATTTGGTAGATTTTTTGTGAGATTCTAGGTCTCTCTATCCTTTTACGTTTATGAATATAATGTTTGATTTTTCCTTTGCATTCTTGTTAAATGCATGTTAGATATCCAACGTTGGCATACAACTTAGTATATGTTTCATGTATGGTGCTAGACTTGTTTGTCCTTTTGGGAGTGTCAGCTAGGGTAATGGGGGGGAGTGAGAGTCCTTGGCCATGTGGGTGTATGCATGTAGGTTGTGAGAACCACTCTGATGACTATACGCTAGTAGACTGGAAGGTTGTACCCTGATTGGTGAGGGGATGATAGTTTTTAGCAACTACGGTTGTGTAAATCGACCACTATCGTTTCAACCCTAGAGTCATCTTGAGATTCCAATCCTTTTGCCTCTATCGACCTAGAGAGAAGCATTCATAGTGGAGGCTCGAGATGTACTTCTTTACGAGAAAGAGAAGCGCATAACTGTTGGACCGCTTGATGAACTTTCCTAATTACGGAGGGCGTGTTGATAGAATAAGATGTGGGCACCTTTATATGATAGAAAAAGGGAAATGTTGACCATCGACCATAGTATGTGACATAATTATTGGGATAGGTTTATACGTATTGCTTTAGATAGAATCTGGGATCAAAGTATTCTAGAGATCATGTAAAGCAAATGTTCCCTAGTCTTAGTTTAATACAGTTTGATCTCTTATTTTACATGCTTAGTAGTTTATAGACAAGCCCCTCTCCCCACCAAAATCAAGTTCACTACACTACCTATTCTCGACACACAATCAGAGTGACACCCGATTATGAGTTTTGTATAGTTAAATTTTGAATTCTTGCATCTCCGTTGACGACCCTTGACTTGCTACTAGCTACCCTTTGGAAGTTTGTAGTGAGTACATGAGCAGCAATATAAATTTCTATATTTGGTCTCTTGCACTCAGCGGGCTAGTGGATCTCCCGTGATTTATTAGCGACCCCGCAAAGTGCGATCAACTGGAAGACATTTGAGACTTAAACCCGGAAAAATACAATTGAGTATGAAGTCGAAAAATGATGGATAAGTTTATTTAGATATTCAAGAAAATGTTGTGGTATTTGATCAAGAGTTTTTTTGTTGACAATTGGTCAATATGGTGGTTATGCATGAATATTCTTTGAGTATGGTGGGGCATATTGGCTTTATTAGATTTTTGCATTGCCTCAATCCTTCTTTCAAGATAATGTCAAGGCATACTTTGAAACGTGATATAATTCCAAAGACTATTAAAGATAAAAAAAAATCTCTAAATGAATTGTTCGAACACAATAATAACAAAATATCCATGCATAACCAACAATGGATTCTACAAAATCAAACTGAGGTATGAATTTTTTAAATTAATTTATCTTTGGTTAAATTATTATTTTCAAAATTCACTATAAAATTGAATCTACATTATTTTATAATACTCTCAATGTTTGTATTATAGGTTTTGTTATGTGCCAAGTCCACATACTAAAGGAATAATTTCAAAGGTTTTGATGGAAAGTTTATCTCAATATTCATGGAAAAATAAGCTTGCGTGTGTGGTAGTTATAATTGTAGTACTAATGATGGAATGGTAAAGATTTTGTTGGAAAAGTTTGAAAGATGGATACTAATGTTAGGTGGGGACTTTTTGCATATGCGTTGTAGTGCTCATATTCTTAACTTGGTCTTTCAAGAATCAAGATAGATTAGATATGATCAAATGTGGAATTGAGGAAGTTTGAGAGTGTGTTTCATTTTGGATGGCAACTCCTAAAATAATAAAGAAGATGAACCTTGTCGGTTTTTAAACTTACATAACCTGAAACACATGGTTCTTGATTGTAAAACAAGGTGACACTCGACATTTTTAATGCTTCATACTATTTTTCCTTTTAATGATGTGTTCATGAGATTAAAGCGGTTAAATAAAAGTATGAAGTTTGTTGTTCCTAGTGAGAATGATTGGACTTTGGCTGCAATGGTTTGTGAGAAGTTGGAATTTTTTTACAAGACTACAAACACATTTTCAGGTAGGAAATTTGTGAGCATCAGCTTATTTTTTTTTTTTTGGAAAATATGAGCCATTAGAATTGCTTTGAAATGGTGGTTAGCAAGTGATGTTGAGATTATTAGGAAGATGGCCAATAACATGATTGTAAAATTTGACAGGTATTGACATGATATTAGTGAAACTTTGGCTATTGCTACAATATTGAATTTAAGAAATAAAATGGAATATGTGGAATATTATTATTAAAAGTTCTGTGGTGATGGAGCTGAAGTGGAACTACAAAAAAATTAGGAAGATTCTTGATGACCTTGTTGTGGAGTATCAAAGAAAAGGTGATGAGATGAGTGATCAAGAACCACTTCATCGAACTAGCAAGAAAAGAACAGCTGAAACTTGTTTTGAAGATGATGAGGATGAATATGCCCAGGTCAAGAAAATAAATAAGAGAAAGTGAATGTGAATTGTGAATTCGATGAATATTTGAATGAAGATCAGCTACATAATGATGTCGAATTTGATATTCTCTTTTGATTGAAAATGAGGTAAAATATCCTACTTTGCAGAAGATTGCTAGGGACATTCTTGCCATTCCTGTTTCAACCGTGGCTTCTGAAAGTGCTTTTAGCTTGGGCGGGCGAGTTCTTAGTCCTCATCCTTCTAGACTTCATTCATAAGCTTTGGAAGCATTGATGTGCCTGAAAAATTGGATGATGGAAGATATTAAGGCATTCATTTTTTCCTCAATGACCACGAATGTAATTGTATTTTAAAATGTGATTGTGTTATAATTTATTTTATTGATTATTGATTTTTTCTACTCTTATTATTATTTACTTACAGTTATAATCATTGTACATGTACGATGGAAAATACACATGCTTGTTTTATCGTTGTTGATGATTCAGACACGGAAAATGGAGTAGTTGATATCATTGACTTGGTAAAGAAAATTATTTATATTTTCAACCATTTATATCTGCATCAAAAATTAAAATTTGGTTATTTTGTTATAATGCAACTTCTTATAGGATCTTGATGATAATATTGACGAAGATACGAAAGAGTGATGTGTGGAGTTGATTGAAGTCTTGAAGAAAAACATGAGTGACTTTATTCATTTTTATGTCAAGACTAAATACAATTATACATTTGTATTTTTATATGTACGCAATAACAAATATCTTTCGTATATTGGTTTGTTGTATGATTGTTAAACTTATAAGTATGGATTAATTTTTTTCTTGAAGAATAAATTCAAGTGCATATTGATCATGAATTATTTGTATTTACGAAAATATATGTATGATTTAGTTAAGAAAACAAAAGTAGAACTTTAAACCCATTTTGGATCCGTTAGACCCGTCATATTTGGGTATGTGTCTAGGATTTTCAGACCCTATGGGTCCAGGTCCGATTTGGGTCTTACTAAAAAAATTTAGGGTTAGGTTTGGGTCTTATTAGGTCCGACCAAGACCCAATTCATGATAATCCCTAATCTTGAACCACCAAGTTAAGAATATGAGCACTACAACGCATATGCAAAAAGTTCCCACCTAACATAAGTGTCCCTCTTTCAAACTTTTCCAACAACATCTTTACCATTCAATCATTAGTACTACAATTATCAACTAATGCACACACAAGATTATTTTCCAATGAATATTGAGATAAACTTTCCATCAAAATCTTTGCAATTATTCCTTTAGTACAAGAATATTATAAAATAATGTAGATGCAATTTTACTATGAATTTTTAAAACAATAATTTAACCAAAGACAAATTAATTAAAAAATTCATACCTCAAAGTTAGATTCCGTAGAATCCATTACTAGCCAATAAAATGTGCAGTCACAACCATATAACCCTTCTTTTGATTGGAAGTAGTCTACATGTCAGTGGTGATAGATATTCTCCTATTAGTGTGTTCGAGCAATGCATTGAGAAATTTTTCGTCTTCAACATACTTCTGTTCAAAGTATGCCTTGACATTATCATGAAAGGAGGATTGAGGTTATGCACAAATCTAATAAAGCCAATATACTCCACCGTGCTCAAATTTATTCATGCATAACAACCATTGACCAACTGCCATCGGGAAAACTCTTGATCAAATATACCAACCTTTCCTTGAGTTTTTAAAGAAACTGATCCATCATCCTTTGACTTCATACTCAATTGTGTTTGTTCACGAGTAAGTCTCAAATGTCTTCCTAAAAGAATTGTATTCATATGTTTTATGAGTTGTGTTGCTCCATGAGCACGACTCAATCTTCTTTTTCAACCCTTGAAAATTGCTTTTTAAACCCGATTCACAACAACCTTATCGAAGGACTCCCACACATTTGATTTTTTAAAACTTTGGTATAGTAGATTGGGTCATGTGCCTCATAACATAATTTCCTCGTCGAGCAAGTCTCGATGTTTTTCAGTTACTAGTTTACTGCCTAAGCCTCATTTATGTCGTGCTTATGAGATGGCTAAAGGCAAACGTCTTTCTTTTAGTGATAATTTATAATGCGCACCACGCATACCTGATTTGGTCCAATGTGATCGATAGGGACCCTCACCTGTTGTTTCTCGAGCTAGCTACTCCTATTATGTTATTTTTGTTGAAAATTTATCTTGGTTTACTTGGTTATATCCTGTACGACGGAAGTATGATTTTGTAGAGTCTTACATGCAATTTGAACCTTTTGTTGAGAACCAGTTTTCTACCACCATTAAAGTATTTCAGATTGATGGTGGAGCTGAGTTTTTGAATCATCGCATGCAAGCTCATTTTGCGTCAAAAGGCATTCATCATCAACTTTCTTGTCTTTATACTCCGGAGCAAAATGGTCGCACCTAGAGGAAACATCGTCATATTACTGAGATAGGTTTGTCGATGCTCTTTCATTCTAGCCTTCATCACTCATTTTGGTATGATATATTTTTGACAGCAGTCAACATCATCAACATACTACCTACTCCTGTTTTATCTTGTCAGTCTCCAATCTCTGTTATTTTTGGTTCTACGCCTAACTACTCCAATTTTCATCCATTTGGTTGTCAAGTTTTTCTGTATCGGAGGCCTTATGTTGTGCATAAGTTAGCTCCTCAGAGTATGTCTTGTATATTTTTGGGTTACAGTTCACAGTACAAGGGTTATCGGTGTCTTGATCCTCTTATAAAAAATGAGTACATCACTCACCATGCTAGGTTTGATGAGTTGTTCTTTCTAGCTACTCGTACTGGTTCTATTAGAGATTTATCATCATTGGATGTTTCTACTTTTTGGAACTTTCGTCAGTTCCGCCAGAAGTGTTTGAGCCATCTTTTTTAGCTGAATCATCACCCATTATTTTGGAAAATTATAATTTTCATCTTGTACAAGAAGCTCAAGGTTCTTTAGAAAATTGTGATTATTTACCAAAAGATGACCAGCAGCATGATCGACAGCAGTTGACGCCGCCAGCAAAGCTGACACTGCTAGCACAACCGACGATGCAGTCATCACAGATCTACATGTCGACCACCCCGGCTGCTCAGCTTCATACACCGGCGACACCGGTCACACGTCAGCTTCATTCGCCGGTGACACCGGTCGTGCGTCACCCTCATGCACTAGTTACCCTGACACTGGCAGCCCCGACAAGACCAGCCTCCTCATCACCATTACTGTCATTTCCTTTCTCGGGTTCCACGCCCACAACCTCAGGATCCGAGCCATCCCCAGCTCCAGGTCCTTCTTCCAGACATCTAATGGCTACTCATTTGCGCACTTATTCTTTACGGTACAAGGATTGTTTTTATTATGATATTTCTGGTTTATTGAGCTCATTATTTGCTAAGACCGAGCCTCGCAGTCATCGCTCTACTGTCAAGGACCCTGAATGGGTTGGTGCTATGGACTCCAAAATGGCTGCCCTTCGTGCTCAGCATACATGGGAATCGGTTCCGCGTCCGCTTAATGTTAATATTGTTGGCTCAAAATGGGTGTACCGCTTGAAGTACAAGTCTGATGGTTCCCTTGATCGGCATAAGGCCAGGTTAGTTGCTCAAGGTTTTTCACAATTACCTGGTTTCGATTATGATCATACTTTTAGTCCGGTGGTGAAGGCATCCACTGTTAGTTCTATTTTATCAATAGCTGTCATCAGAAATTGGCCTCTGCGACAGCTTGATGTTAAAAAATGCTTTTTTTTAAAATGGTGTTCTTAATTCCCCAGTTTAAATGAAGCAGCCAGCTGGTTATAAATATCTGATGCATCCTGATCATATTTGTTGTCTACGCAAGGCTATTTATGGATTGAAATAAGCACCTCGTGTTTGGTTTCAACGTTTTAGTACTTTTTTGTTGGCCTGGGTTTTGTATGCAGTTCTACAGATACCTCCTTGTTTGTGTTCTCACATGGTGACTTTTTATTCTATTTGCCGATTTATGTGGATGGCATTATTCTCACTAGGAATAATAGTCCTCTCATTCAGAATTTTATTGATAGGGTTAATCAGGAATTCAAGATAACCGATCTTGGTATTTTACAATATTTCCTGGGATTGGAGGTTGTTCGTGGTTCCGATAACTTATTCCTTGGACAAGCAAGATATGCCAAGGATATTAATTTTATTGCGCGCCGGAATGCAGAATTTGGCGCTGGTTGCTATTCCATTTGTAGCCTTTTCGTAGCTTTCAAGTTTTTCTAGTAAGCCATTCGAAAATCCCACACTTTATCGTTCTTTGGTTAGTGGACTACAGTATTAGTCCATAACGCGTCCCAATATTTCTTATAATGTCAATATATGCAAGATCTTAATGATGACCGTTACCAAGTTGTTACTCGAATTCTGCACTATGCCTGTGGCATTATGCTTTATAGTCTTGATTTTGGCAAGAATTCATCCACTTTTCCAGTCTTGGGTTATTCTGATGCTGATTGGGCTCGTTGCATTGAGACTCGTAGGTCTACTTACGGTTATGCCATTTTTCTTGGTGGTAAATCTGGTTTCATGGAGTGCGAAGAAACAACCTACAGTCTCTAGTTCAAGTTCAGAATCAAAATACCGAGCTATGGCTAATACTGTTGCAGAACTAGCTTGGTTGATGAATATACTTTGGGATTTGTGCACATCTTCACATGTGCCACCTATTTTGTTGTGTGATAATAATAGTTCTTTCTTTCTTGCTTAGAATTTTGTTTCGCATAAGAGAGCCAAGGACATTGATATTGATTATCATTTTGTGCGTGAGATGACGTCTTCTGGCAAGCTCAAGGTTGCTATTGTTCCTACGGACCAACAATTTGCTGAAATATTTACAAAGGGTTTACCTCGTCCTTAGTATGAGTTCTTCTGGTCCAAGATTTTCGTTGCGACAAGTCTCACGCTTCGCTTGAGGGGGGCAATATAATATTAGATGAATTAGAATCAGGATAAAAAAGGAATACCCTTTCTGATTGGTTTTGTATATATCATTTTCCATATCTAATTCAACCTTGTATACCCTTTGTACTCACTATATATATGAATACACAGCCACAATTATTTGTGGGTTTTACATTCTATCAGTTAGGCTTATATGGGTCTATGGTTCGGGTCTGAGTCTTAATATCTTATACCCATATCCAGACCCATTTTAAAAAATTTAGATCCAGACCCGCACCTGGACCCGAGGAGTCCAAATATTTTAGACCCATGCCCAACCTAACAGATCTAGATCTTGTGTGTCTGGGTCGAGTCCTACACCCATGATAATCCCTGGTGGAGGGGGGCTTATCGTATATATAACATGCCCAATTCAAATTAGCCTACAAAGTATGCTAAGTGACAAATATAGATATGTGTAGCGACCACTTCGCTAAACTAAGTTTGTCACTCTATGAAGATCTATATAATACAACACCACAAACTAACAAACCGCGTAAAAAGAGGAAGACACCACCCTCTAAGATGCCCTATAAATGGACCACGATGCAAAGATGAAAGCGTGATAATCGGACCATGGTCACATCATTGAAGAGCTATACATAAAAAGAAGAAACACCCACAAAAGGTAAGTAAGAATTACTATAAAAATACACACTCCCTCTGTCTATTGGTCTACTTTCTATTTTCGTCTGCCTCATAAGTAATTACATACTTTGAAAATTATCTAAATTAGAAAAAAATATATTGTTAAATTCCCACAATTTCCTCTTTAACTTTAACAACTTTGAGAATTGACTCACTGTTTTCCCAATATATCTCTACGTATCTATAATTATTCCCTACCACTTCAACTTACATAAAACGTTGTCCAAAAGCAATTATGTCAATATTCTTAGGATGGAGGGAGTATATGATAAGGTTATGCTAACTTGAGAATCGAAGCTCCCTTCCCAATACCAACCCGGGAATATTTACAGTTGCGCGAAGAGGCATAGACTCTCCATGAACTGATTCCAAGCACTATCATTATTCTAAGGGAGTTATCTGCATCACTTTTCCACATAGTTATTCTAGTTTCCTTTATCACCATTTGATCTAGGATAATTGAAGACATTCTAGTTGTTGCTATTGAAACTTCTATTTATCTTATGAAGCAAATCATGATTTTGTTCTTGCAATAAAAAAAATTCACTATAGTGTCAACTATTTGCTTCATCACATCTGATGATTGCCTCATCTAAGCGCTAGAAGAAACCTGATAATATTTTCCAGTCTCATTTTTCAGAGTTCTCATATGATGAAGAAGCATTTCCTTTAATCAGTTTTGAGATCATCTCATTCAACTAGGCAGTTGATTCTCCATAAACTTCTTAATATGTTCTTTAAACTTAATCTCTAATTCAGTCCCAAGAATTCAGAATTTCACATCCATTGCACTGATCATTGCTTCATTTAGATTATGTGACAATTCAAAGAATATGGTCTCCAAATGAGTATCTAGCACATGCATTTTAGTGTTTTATGCCATTATCAAGCCGTGCAGGGAGATCTATAATTGTAAAAGTATAGTAAGGGTAAAGTAATTTGTTTTTGCTGAAATGAGAAATAATGAAAATAGGATCCATTGTATGGAACGGACAAAAATAAGAAGCTAACATTTGATTGAGGAAGAATGAGAAACTATATTTTCAAGATGACCACATCTCCTTCTCAACTCTTCTTTATGTACAATCCAAACTAGTTGAATCTTAAACTATAAAGCGAAGCTAAAAGAAGCACCAAAAATAGTAATTGTTTCTCTAGTAGCAAAGTTTGATCAAGAGCTTCTCCGAATTTAGTTATTCCAAATAGCTAAATTTTAAATGGTGTCGAATTTTCTGTTCCACTCTCATAATCTTGATAGATGTGTAGGATCAAGATATCCATTGTGTAGCCCAATTTGGACCAAATTTTATCCAGGCTTGCCTTCAATATTTCACTATAGACTTATCTTTTTTGCTTTTATCAAATAATCTACTCACAAAAAATTGCACTCACCACTATGTAAAAATTTGATTTTTTTAATTTGAGAAGCATAACTTCTATTGATTAAGAATACATATTTATACAAGGAGATTGAGAGAGATTAATGCCTAAAATAACTCTAACAACCTATGTGTGAATAATGGAGATCAACATGAAAGCTACATGATGATAATGAGCATAAATACAAGGAAAATTATTCTAACCAAACTATTCATTATCTTCAATACTCCTCCCTCAAACTTGACACCCATCGGGAAAGGCCAAGCTTGGAGATTAATTCATCAAATTGAGGGTTTAGTAGATGCTTAGTGAGAAAATCTTCTAGTTGATCACCGATAGACACATGAGTGACTTTAAAACTCCCTTGTTACATTTTTCGGCAAACAAAGTGATAAGCTTGAGCAATATGTTTCATGCAGGAATGGAACATGCAATTTGAGGACAAAAAGGTTTCCCCAAATTATCAAAATAAAGAACTGGTTGACGAAGTGGTACTTGAGTTCATCGAATAAGTACTTAACCCATAGAACCTCTGAAGAAGTGTCAGCAAGGGCACGATACCCCACCTCTATTCAAGATCGAGCAACAGCTTTTTACTTGAGTAAACTTCAAGAAATTGGTGTTGAGCCAAGGTATAATATGTAACTTGTTGTGAAGACATAATCATCATGATCACCTGCCTAGTTTGTATAAGAGAATGCGTGAAGGGTTGGGTCCGGGTTTGAGGACACAAGAATGCCCAAGTTTGAAGTACCAACAAGAACATGAATAAGTCTCTTGAGAGCTGCCCAGTGTACAGACGTTGGTTGGTGCATAAATTGACTCAGTTGTTGACAGAGTAACTAGCATTAGGTCTGGTCAGCCCTAAGTATTGCAAGCTTACGACAACAACACGATAATCAGTTGGAGAAGGAAGAGGCTCACCAATAGAATTCAACAACGGACTTGAAGCTGAAAGTGGCATCGAAATGGGTTTGAAGTTAAGCATTCCAGTCGTAACAAGACATCGTGAATGTACTTTCTTGGAGAAAGGCTACCTAAATCCTTTAAAGAGAAAGGAGTTGCCAGTCTGCCAATGAGAGCTTGAACAGACCGAAAATCACTTCCTGTAATAATTATGTCATCAATATAAACTACAAATAGATTATTTTTCAACTAGTACATAACATAAATAAGGATGCATCAACCACTGGGAGGCCATCGTCGTGTCTCTCAAAGATAGTATTTATATGCCCTAATTGTGGCTAACTACTAGAAAGTAGATAGTAGCAAGTCGGGGTCATCCACGAGGAAAAGGGGGTTTTTATCGAGTGTTAAATGTAGTTAAAAAGCACACAAAGATGTCACTCTACGTGTGTGGTAACAAAGGGGGGTTGGTTTTTGAAAACACTACGCTTACTTTTAACGACTAAATCAACCAACAATTAGAGAAATTAATATAACTACGATTACACTAGTACGAAATATGTAATTAAGATAATAACGAGTTTAGGCGCAATTGGTTTACATTTCTAGTCATCCTTTAATCATCGAATAATTATCCTATTTATTATGCATCAATCAAATATTGTGGAAAACTTATCAACACCTTTCGAATGAAGATATTTCTCGCCTCTCCTCGATTATAGTTAGAGTGGGCGATCGGCGCCACACAATAACCCTTACCCTCGGGTCACCCTAGACGATCG
>JAULKM010000008.1:10426686-10440551 GCA_032355605.1 Rubia tinctorum
ACCGGACCCAATTCATTTCGGATCCTACTCAAAACTGAGCCCAAAAGTTGACGAAAATCAACTATTTTCCAACAGTTACATGTACAGTAACAGCTCAAAATTTTGAATCAACAATACAATCCTAAGGAAACCATGTCAGATCCTAGAAACAAGTTCTCCACTAATCCACCCTCAAGCTATACAAATTCACACATCTTGAACAAAAGCCTGTGACAACTGATAACTCCCCTAAAAAAATAGGAGCAAAAAGAGAGAAAAGAAAGAAGAAGAGCAATATTCAATCAAAGTAAGCAAATCAGATATCAAAGGTCTAATGTTAACCAGAAAAAGGGTCACATAAGGAACAGACCATTGAGGTAAACTTGATGGTCTGATCAGCCGTTAAATCACGTTCGACATCCTTCTTCTGTGGTGAAAGACAGTGACTTTCATGTTGGGATTAGAAGGAGTACTTGCTCTGCCTGGAGTCATGGCAGCTGAATTGGATTGCAGAACATCACGTTTTGCATCCCCCACTACGGAACATGCTGATTCTTCATATCGAGGCTTCTTATTTGAGTTCTGCAGAGTTGCTTTAAATCGAGGATCTGAATAGCTGTTGGACTGAGAACCTGAAATTTGGATTGAACTTCTAGTCTCTGATCTGAAACTTCTCCCACTGCAACTAATATTTCTTTCTGCAGTGCTCTTTCTGTGACGACTAGCAGCCGTGGAACTCATGAACCATCATATTTTGTTATTGTTTTGTCAGAATCTTTAGGTGTTGTAAGCACTTCAACAGGAGCACCTTTTGGACTTTCAGAATTCTTCACATCTTCAAGACTTTGACAAGATGGTGTGGAAATCCTTTTATACTCAGCTAGCAGGAATTCAATCTTTCTAATCTGTTTTTGAAGTTTTTCACTCTTCTTCAGTTTCTTGCATCTCATCTTCATGTTCAGAAATTCTGTTCTCCTTTTGCCTCTTCAATTCCTTGAGTAACAGAATTAGTAAGTGATCAAAGGCAAAAGTAAAGTAACTGTTAATGAAGACATTGCTGCACATACTTCTGAAAGATCTCGACTGAATTCCACTGCTCTAGCCCTCTTGGCAAAAGAAACTGAACAAGTTGTTTCCGCAACATCCTCTTCATATGGACTTACATGGACAAACATCACGACTTTTGATCCATCACCTAATGTACATGAATACATAAGAACTCACAGTTTGATTTTCACTATTGAGCCGTAAATGCATAGTTCTCTTGACACATAAGATACAACATGTAGAAGCTGAACTGAAATGCTTTGAGGTGCATATTCATCTTAGGAAAATCCAAAGAGTAATTTCAGTGTACCTAAAGAATCTCTAAGGATTTGAGTCAACTTTCTGTTTCTGCACAAGGAAGAATATATAGGTGCAACACATTTAGTTTCATAAAAACTGCATTATATTGACTCAAGAGTTCGAAGGGCTGGGCAGACAAACAGAGATAAACTGAGGACATACCTATATGCTACATGACCCTTCTTTCTTCTGAGGGCTGCAATAACATCTCCTAAAGCTGAAAGAGAGATTTATCACTCACCCTTCATCCATTGTTTGTCCGGTGGCTCCTGTTTTCAGTAACCGCTCACTGCCACCAAGATCAACCATCCACAGTTTGCTTACTTCTGTTTTTGCTCCTGGAGCATCCCCAGCACGGTATATGGTGATCTTCGTTAAACTAAACAGACAAAACTAAACAGGTGATGTTACTATCAGGTTGTAGTGATATAACAGAAAGCAATGAACCTCTCCTTGAAAGAGCCAAACCCACCAATGTGATCTGCTTGAAGCCTCATTCACATTGGTCCATGAAGTAGATCTCACACGTCTCCCTTTAGTATACCACCAACTCGCTTTTGTTAAATTTGTGACTTGCACTTCTGTGAGTCCTTCAATCTCAACCAATCCTTTTGAGTTTATTTGAATTGTGGGATTGCTGTTATATAGAATTAGGAAGTGTCCAAACACGTTAAACATATAATGAGAAAAAATTGATGAGCTGATATAGAAGTATGGTATGTGGGAATAATTACCCTCTTGATTCAGCATATGATCTGTTTTTCTTAGGAGTAAGCAAGTCTCTCAGACTACCTAAATAGACTTCCACCATACTAATGGAAAATGTAAATGAAGTAGAGTGTTCCGAAGATGCCTTGCCAAATAGTGCTCTTAGAACACGGGGAATCAGACCGGGTGATTCATTTGTCCCATCCTATACAAAAATGTGGCAATTCATGTCACGATGTACTCTTACAAGTCCGAAGCTAATCAACAATTCATGTTCAAGAAACACAACACTCACCATAGTGAATGTCTTGCCGGTGCCAGTTTGTCCATAAGCTAATACGCATACATTGTGGCCATCCAGTGCAGATCTAAGAATTGGCTCAACCTCAGCAAATACATCTTCTATACATTTATTAAGGTAAGAAAGTGTCAGTTAAAATCAATTGAGAACACAAAACAACCAAGTTAATCCAGTTACAAAATAAAGATAAAACAATTACTACCTTGGCTTGCTTCCTGAGCAAAGACCTTATCGAATCCAAATTCTTTCCTAGCTCCAACATACTTGATCACAATTTTCTCTTTTTCAATGGAAATGGGCTGTTGAATCCTCCTCTTGGCTGTTAATAGAAATGGTCTCACCCGACAAAAGACTCGAATATTACCTACAATCGGGCGACATTTCTCAGAAAAAACAGAGCTGAAAAGGATGCTCACCATAAAACAAAAACTAATCTAGGTAATAAATAGTAACAGAACTGTCACCTTTAACGTCCAGTATTTTATTCAATGCAGCTCTTCTTTTTTCATCCTGGTATGCCACTTGCATCTTCAAACTCTCAATCTCTCCTGTAATTAAAAAAACCAACAAATACATGCTATAATTTGGGATCTTCAGATCATGACATACAAACCATTGATTATCTTTTACAAAAGATTACCTTGTAAATCCCTCATATTCAGTTCAAGCTGATCCTTCTCCACATCGATATTATCTGAATAGGGATTTATAACATGAATCCCACCATTTTCATGAGGTGAAGGGATCTGCTCTTCCTCATTGAGAACAAACATATTTCACAGAATACTTTAAATCTTGTCTCAACCAAAAAAAAATCCAATTTTTGAAAACTAGAAAGCTGTTGGTTCAAAAGAAAGGCAAGAAGATGCATAAACTGAGCATGCCCAGATGGAGAAACTGAGCGATCAGCCAAGAAAAGCAAGCTCTTTTATGCACTCAAATAAAAAAAATGGAGTAAAACAGAAGCTATCCCTATCCCAGGTCTTAAGCAATACAAATACAGAATGACACCAGATCGTCAAACACCCCAAATAGACTGAATTATAAAATTATATAAAGATCACAAGGCCAGGAGTAGTAGAAAACACACTTTCCACTGCAAAAATGACAGGGATTTTCTTCCTGGGCTTGTGGGTTGTTGCCGGGTTTCTTTTCTGTTTCACATATTCTGGATGGGAGGAAATGCAAATCATGCAATCATTGATTACTCCATGTAGACTTTTGTGTAGGAGCGGGAGGTGGAAAAGTAATGTAGTCCTTCCATCCAAAAGTATGGTGAATTGCGATATCGCGCCGTATTTTACTTAGTTATTCCATGTATTTTGTACTAAAAAAATACCTTATATATTTTGGATATTTTTAAATTAATAATGAAATTAAATAGATATTAATTATTAATTATATTTAATAGTAACCAATCACAATTAAAAATGATATTTAATGATGATGTTTAATGCGGTGGTGGTTGGCCGGCGGTTCTGCTTCCCCGGTTCTCCTTCCCATTCTCCGGTTTGGTTCTTTTCCTCAGTTCTGCATCCACTTTCCCAGTTGGGCTCTCCTTCCACTCTGCCGGTCTGATTCTCCTTCCCCGGTTCTGCATCCACTTTCCCGGTTGGGCTCTCCTTCCACTATGCCGGTCTGATTCTCCTTCCCCGGTTCTCCATCCACTCTACCGGTCCGGTTCTCCTTCTCCGGTTTTCCATCAACTTTCCCAGTTGGGTTCTCCTTCCACTCTACCGGTCTGGTTCTCCTTCCACTCTACCGGTTTAGTTCTCCTTCCACGGTTCTCCTTCCCCTTCCCTGATCCGGTTCTCCTTCCCCTTTTTCTGGTTCTCTCCTTCCGATTTTATTTCTTTTGGGTTCTCCTTTCCTCCCATTTTGGGTTCTCCTTCCCCCCATTTTGGATTCTCCTTTTTTCCCATTTTGGGTTCTTCTTTCCAATTTCATTACAGATTTTTGGTTCTCTTTGCACATTTTCATTCCAATTTCATCACATATAATTACTAAATAAATAAAAACAGTTATTATTATTATGGTAATGACTTAATAAATAATTTGGTAATTATTAAATTAATTACTTAAAAATTAAAAATAGTTATTATTATTATTTTAATGACTTAATAAATAATTACGTAATTACTTAATAATTAAAAATATTTATTAAACGTAATGTGTCATTAAACGTAATGTTAGGGGGTATTGTCACTAAACGTAATGTACTTCCTCAATAAACAATCAGTACGGTCTACATAAATAAAATAAAATAAGCACCAAATTCGGTCAACGTGATTTTTTCTAAATAAGCAAATACTGCGAAGTACATAAATATGCCAATCTCCTAGGGAATGAGTTCACCGCGACGACGTCTATGATACTCATCGCGACGAGGGATATAGGTGGCCATCAACTCCTTCACACGCGAGAGGGATAATTCTTTAATGTTTCCAGAGTCAAAAGGATCCAAGTCACTCATCATTTCATCAACCAATTGAGTAACGGGGAACACTTATTAGAATATGCAATAAGTTAGATTAAAGAGAGTTGAAGGCATCATTCTGAAAAACTTACTAGTAAATCGATATTTGTCGAGTCAGGTCCACATCTGGTAACTTCTTGTTCAGGATTGACTATCAGGGGATGGGAATGAGTCGTGAACCAGTCCTCGTAATCCATGGTGCATTCAAATGGAATGGTGGCAGTAGGAAACTCGCCTAGTTGACCGCGTTGCCACGTGATCCGCGTGTCCCATATTGTCAGATTGCATAGTCGCCGACGCTGAAGCTAGAGATTCCATGGCCGCCACACTAGGGACAACAGACAGCGGAACTTCCAGCATCAACACCATGGCGAGGACGACGACATTAGCGTTCTTCATTTTGATAGAAATCCTCTATTTTTTTCTTTGGGAAGAGATGGTTGGAGGAGGATGGCTTAGTCACGGCGGAGGGAGAATTACGGGGAAGAATGGTTATGGTAGAGGCGGCGCATGGCACAAGGCGGAAATGGCGACGCACAACGGCGGCACAAGGCGGAGGCAACGCAAGGAGCAGGGCGACTGCTGCATTAAGGTTTGAAGAGAAAGATAAGTTTAGCATACGAGGGTATTTTTGTCATTTCATTTACTAGTCATGCCTGAATTCATGAGATTTCAGGGTTATATTGGCACTTTTAGCCTAAAATCAGGGTTATAAATGTATTTATCCCTACTTTTTTTCTCCAATTCCAACTTGATAAACTTTTACCCTAAATATAAACTAATATATTTCTAACAAAAATATCATGTGAGATATTGTTAAATTTATCTAAACATTTATTTTCTAAATATCAATTTTTTATGTGAAACTATATATGTAGCTAGAAATATTAACGGTAAAAAATAATTATTGAAAATCTTGAAAAAATAAATATATCAATACTTGTTGGACGGAGAGAGTATTTATCTACAAGTCAAAATTAGTACACAAAGTCTTATTTTATGCAGTCTAAACTTTAAGCAGGTACTATTATGAAATTATTATATATTTTTGGGTTATTTACATTTATAACCCTGACTTTAGGCTGAAAGGGCCAATATAACCCTGGAATCTCAGAAAGTGTCAATCTAACCCTAACTTATTATTATATGTGTCAATCTAACCCTAACTTTTGAAAAACAAATGTGCCGATATACCCAAACTCTATCTTTCTGGCGAAGAGAATAAAAGGAAATGACTAAAATAACCTTTAGCTAAAATTTGAAAGTTTTGTGCCTGAAATACCCCTTAGAGTTATATAGGGTTATTTTAGCCCATAGTAAATAAAGACAGGTTATATATGCATTTCCGATATAAAAACAGAGTTATTTAAGCACATAGTTAATAAAATGAAGGTTATTTCAACACAAAGGACATTTGAGAAATTAATACCTGAATGCCTCTACAACATACAAGGGCCACAAGGAATATAGAAAATTACAGCAACTACATCTAAAAAAGGCACCAAAGAAAATCCACAACAACCACCTAACATTACAACCATTCAGAACACAACAAAAATTATGAAAAAACGTCCCCTGTTCTGACAGTACATGAAACGAAAGTAAACCTCATCCATTATTGGACTTCACAACCAACCCCTTCTTAACACCATAAACAACCCTAACACAGCCAAGAAAAGCAAACCCTAACATATCCACGAGCCCATAAATCACAATAAAACATGGAAAATTCTAAAAACTATAAAAACCCTAGGAAATTCACCCGCAATGACACATTTTACCCCTAAATCTCAATCAATGAACAAAACCAACTCCATAAGGGAAATCAGTGGTAACAACTAGGGCAATATCCAACACATATTGATGAGAGATTACCATTTTCGGATGATGCCCTGTTTTAGGGGGGTGAAGCCGATAAGAAAGATGCAGCAAAACAAGGAAATTCGCTGGCCTCTTTCAGACAAGGAACGAAATACGCCGACACCGACGAGGAACAGAAGACGATTGCAAAGATGAAGGGCGATGAGGCAATGCCTCGATTTCTGTGCTTCGGGCTGAAGAAAGCGGAAAGAAGGGTGGAGCGGGAAGAATAGAATATGCAAGAGGAAAATAGGAGAAAATGAGAAATAAAGTAAGGGGCAAGGACGTCATTTCATATTTTGTGACTTTTTTCTTTTTTAGAAAAAATAAGGGCAAAATGGTATTTTACCTTATTCCGGCAGTTAAATAGTTGGCTAATAAGTGAACATGGTCAAGGGTTATTTGGCACTTTCTGAGATTGCAGGGTTATATTGGCACGTTTAGCCTAAAGTCAGGGTCATTTTAGCACGTAACTCTTTTTTTAATTCAAGGGCAAAATCATCTTTTCCTTAAATTCCGGCCTTGAATCAGCTGACTGAAAAGTCAAACGAGTCAAGGGTTGTTTTGGCACTTTCTGAAATTGCAGGGTTATATTGGCACTTTCACCCTAAAGTCAGGGTTATTTTAGCACTTAACTCTATATTTTAATTAGGATGAGATTATTTTTTAAGACTCCTTGTGTAATTGTTCACAATTGCGCCAACTCCCGACCAGTTTGCCCACCAGAATTCACATGATCCATTTCCAACTATAATTTGAGTATGTGCTTCGGCTGTTCGTTGACCTCCTTGATTCTTCTCGGAGAATTTTAGGTTCTCAACGAATTTGGCATGTGTCACATGAAGATTGCCCAGGGACATCTTTGTTACAGCTTCCACCAGAGTTTGAGGGAAACTAGGACGATGATATTGTTGATGTTTCTGATCCCCAATCCATTTTATGCTATGGGGGAAGCTTATGTTTTCCCATGATCTCCATGTTTGCTTTTGACCTTTTGAGCCCGACCATAGGAATTTGGAGAATATTTGGTGTATCATGGTAATGGTGTGCTTTATTGGGGTAAACACTGCCCATGTATGTTGGGAGTATAGAATTGAGAGTGTGTGTGATGAGAGTGAGGCAGCTAGCTTGGGTGAGCCACTTGTTATCCCAAGTGGTTAGCCTTTTGTTGATTCTGTAGATGATTGGCAGGAATAAGAAGTTGATTTTCCTTCCCCAAAAAAATGGGAGGTCCCAAATATTTGAAATGGAAAGTCCCTCTATTCATTCTGATAATAGATATGATTGATTTCAGAATCATTGGACTGGCTATTTTTGGGGCTAAAAATCTGGCTTTTTGTAGGTTGACTTGCTGATCCGTGGCAAGCTGAAAAGTGGTGATCAAGGACATGAAGTTTGCAAAGGATTTTTTGTCAATTAAGAGAAACACCATTGTGTCACCTGCATAGGATAAGTGGATGGTTATCGGTAGGCTTGAGAAGATGCTGTATGGTTTGATGAGGCCTTTGTTAAAATAGGAATTAAGGATTCTGCTGTAGAATTCAGCGATAATGAGGAAGAGGAAGGTGAGAATGGGTCACCTTGTCTAATACCTCGTGTACTATGAAAATATCCTATAGGGGACTCGTTTACAAGAACTGAAGACCATGATTTGGCAGAGATTATGATAGTGTTTGAAACTCACTTCTCGTTGAAGCCAAATTTAAGTAAAATTGAGGACAAGGCCGATAAAGAGACATTGTCAAAGAATTTTTCAAGGTCTAGCTTTAGGTATATATTAGGGGTTCTTGTTTTTTGTTCATGAACTTAACCAGCTCAGCTATGAGGAGTATATTGTCAGAGATTTCTCCATTTTTTAAGAAAGCAGACTATTCAGGAGATATGGTTTTGGGGAGAATATGTTTAAGCCTTCTGGTGGATATTTTTGATAGGATTTTACTAAGAAAAGTGCAAATACTATTCGGTCTAAAGTCATTGAAAGATGAGGGTGTTGGGGTTTTAGGGATTAGGGCAATCCATGTTCCAGCCACAACTTTGGGAAGGTTGTTCCCTTCCCAGATATGGGTGGCATTTTCAAATAGATCACTAGAAATAACATCTTAGTGGTTTTGGAAAAATATCCTGAGTACCCATCTAGACCTGGCGCTGCATCAACTAAAAAGTAAAAAACTGGGATTTTTTACCTCACCACAGGCTACTGGGGATATGAGTGAGGTATTGTCTTCAAATGCGATAAGGGAGGGTATGTATGCAATTAGAGTGTCAAGGTGGGCTTGGTGGATAGACTCTTCTGAGAGGAGTTTTTGGAAATGTTGGATGGCATGCACAGTAAACTTTGTGCCTTTGCAAGGACACCCAATTGCAATGTTACAATATACCAAGGGTGTGATATAAATGGATATAGTTTTCCAATGATTGAAAATCACGACAAGAGCTCAACCTAAAACAATGGTGTTTACATTGAATAAGAATCGACGTGGCCGTCTAGCAAGAAAGATAAAAACCATATTGTTACAGTGATGGCCTTTTACAGGGTGATTGAGGAGATTTGGGAGTTGGATTATAATGAGTTCAGAATTGTTGTATTCAAGTGCCAGTGGGTTGATGATGAAGCCAGGGTCATTTCGAAGAAACCCATGGGTTTCACATTGGTAGACCAGACTTGAGTCATGTATGAGGATGACAAGTTCATCTTAGCTGCTCAGGCATGCCAAGTTTTATGTCAAGGATCCTAGCAATGAGAAGTGGAATGTTGTCCTACATGGGAAGAAGTTCTACTTCGAAGAGGAGATTGATTGGCATGTCCCAGCCTAGTGTGCTGAGTTTCCATCTATATTTCCAAGTTTAGAGGACCTGGGTGGAACATTAGTAGATGGATGTTCACATGACGATGGATTGTGGGTAGATAAGAGTGGTCAAATTGTGGGGGCGGTGTTTCCTTGAAAAGGAAAAAAGGTGGATCTTATCACTTTAAATGTAATTTTTTTGGAATAAGTATACTTCATTTCACTCTCCACAAATATGGTTATGTACAAACTACTCTCTCCCAAATCCTACTCTGCAAGTACCATTAGATTAGCACATTTCGCTTTCAATCCAGGTATAGTCCATGCCCTAGCAACTATACATTCAAGAATACTACTAGTAATATCAATATCAGCTACATCTTTACCAAAGCAAACCTCATTTCTCCATTTCCAGATCCCATAAATGGTCTTTGTTGTTGCCAGCTTCAGAAGTTGCACTCTCCAACCTTTCCCCTTGCTGTTTTGCAGAATCCATTCCATCTCCTCACTCTATCTCCCTGGTTGTCTACTTCTCCTTAGCCACATTAACACTTCTCTCCAAACCTTGTTTATTTTCCAGCATTAAAAAAATAGATGATGCTGAGTTTCATCCTCCTCACAAAAGCATAATGTTACCTCCACTGCAACCTCAACTTTCAGCACCCTCATTTTTTTAGCCAGCCTCTAATGACAAGTCATCCATAAAATGAATTTTGCTTCAAGCCTTGCACAATTATCATACATCACCCTCTTCCATTGTACTACAATTTTCTTCTCTCTAATGCTTCTGTACATCTGTTTCATTTGGAACTTCTCCCTGCCCAACTGGTTTTTCCACTCCCCCATGTTCACAATCTTCTGCCTACAACACATCAAGTTTTTTTAATACCCAAGAGCAGTCAGATGGGGTATTTATTCTCATAATGTTCCCATAATCCACAGAGTAAATATGGATCCACCTGATCCATATCCTATCTGCCTTCTTGCACAAATTCCATAGGATCTTGATCAAGTTTTCTTGGCTCCATTCCTGCAACGAGATCACATTCAACCCCCTATGTTTCTTTTCTGAGCAGACTTTTTCCCAAGCTATTGGTGTCTTTTTAGTTATTTCATCTCCCACTCCACAAGTATGATCTGCATAGAGCTTCAACATGCTTATGGACAGCTTTAAGCAGTGGGAAACTCTGCATCCAATAGTTTTCTATTGTAAAAGGCACACTTTTGACAAGCTGAAGTCTTTCTGCATAAATCAACAGTCTAGAGCTCCAGTGTCTTAGTTTGGCTGCCATCCTCTCTATTAGTGGCTGGAACATCTGCAAAGTAAATTTTCTACTAGCTAATGGCACTCCCAAGTATTTAAATGGTAAGGTCCCTTCCTCAAATCCAGTGATTACCAGTATTTCCTATTTTCGATCATTAGAAACTGCATCAAAGTAGACATTACATTGGGTCTTGTTAACTTCTAGTCCTATTGATGCTACAAAAACATTGTAAGCCTACATCAAGTGTTTAACTGCCTCTCCATTTGACACCAGAAGTACATCATCCGCAAAACTTAAATTGATCAGCTTCAGTTTCTCACATCTTGCATGATACTTGACTTTAGGCTTCTCTCCCAAAGTTTGCAGACATTTGCTCATGTACTTTATTACCAAGATAAATAACAGTAGTGATATAGGATCACCTTGACTCAATCCTCTCTTAGCCTAAATCATTTTGGTAGGCCTACCATTACTAACATACCTGAAGGATAGTGTAGTAACACAGACCATGATTCATTTAATGAACCTGGCTGGTATACCTAACTTAGTTAAGATCACCTCCAAAGCCTTCCAATCAACAGTGTCATAGGAGTTTTGTATATCCATCTGGATCATACACTTAGGCCCTCTACTCTTTCTATTATAGCCTCTCACCAGTTCATCTGCCATTAGTATATGTTCATGTATGTTTCTCCCAGACACAAAGGCTTCCTGATCCTCCTTAACTACCTCATATATCAGCCTACTCAACCTATTTGTAAGAATCTTTGAAATAATCATATAAAAAGTTGTACAACAATAAATAGGCCTCGGTTCTTTGATTGATTTTGCATAAGGGTAACCATTGTGCTATTTACTGCTCTATAAAATCTCCCACTAAAAAAATGTCATCTACTGCTGCCATTATATCTTCCCTCACAATCTTCCAGTTCACTTTAAATAACAAAGAAGTAAAATCATCCATACTTGAGGCTTTCATGTTCCCAATGCTTTTCAAGGCCTGCAACACCTCAATCTCCTGCATTTTTTCAATCAACTTTCTCTACCCCTCCCTACGCAGTTGTTTCCCCTGCCTCGAAACTGTTATATCCATTCCTTTCAACCTTTCTTCAGTCCTGCCTATTAGCTCCCCATAAAAATCCAGTACTGCTTCCTCTATTTCATTTTGATCTGTTGTAAAGGTTCCATCTTTCTCTTCATTTTTTGAATCCCAGCTGAGTTGTTCTTAAACTTAACAGTGGCATGAAAGTAGGCATTATTGACATCTCTAAGCCTTATCCATTAAACCTTAGATTTTTGTTTAGTGACTTTTTTAATCAATTGTGTTCCACCTTGTTAGCTTCTCAATACAATGTACTACTCTTTGGATCTTCTGCTTATCCATTCTGCCATTCATCAGATCATTTTGGGCCTTGTATAGATCAATTCTTGCTTCCTAGTTCTTTTTAACTCCAGACATTTTCTTTGTATGCTGCTTCAGATCTCCTTCCAGTCTCAGCAGTTTCTTCCACACTACATACATAGGTCGGCCCCATAACCACTTCATCTTCCCGCAAACAATTCAAAAACTTGAATTGCTTATGTCTCTTCTTCTGCTCCTCCTAGATCTGCACTTCAAGTAAGGCATGACCAGATATTCCAGGTTCCATCAGTTCCACTTTTGTGCTTGGAAATTTTTGAAACCAATCCAAGTTACCCAATGCCCATTCTATCCTTGAATAAATCATCCCCTCCACTTGCCTATTTGACCATGTTAAAAATTCCCAGTGGTTTCACATTCAAATAAGCCAGTTCTAGACATCATTTGTTCTAAATCCCAGAACTCTCCAACCTGCACTTCATTTCCTCGTATTCTGTCAGCTGTTGTTAACACATTATTAAAATCTCCAATTACCAATTAAGGTCCCTACACCTGATTTTTTAATCTCTCTATGTCATTCCACATTTTCTTCCTCAAATTCAGCTAATTCATTGCATACACAACAGTAAGCCAACACACCAAATTTCCCTTCTCAACCACTTCACAATGTAATAGCTGATATGTGTTTTTGTTCACCTTCACTTCAAGTTTATTCCTACCCCAAAGTATCCACATTCTCCCATTCTGATGATCTCCATAGTTATCAACATACTTTCACTTAACCCCAATTTAATTATAACTTCATCAACCTTCTCTTTTTTACTCTAGTTTCTACTAACAAGTTTAATATTCAACACATTGAGATGAGAGCTAATATCTTTGTACCTTGATGATTTATTCAGCCCCTAATGTTCCATGATTTATCTTGGAACATCCCCATAAGCCTCCGCAGGATCACTCCTAATCTCCAGAACCCTGGTTCTTGATTCATTCCCAACTTACAGCTTTCCATTACTATGTTGTTGTTGCTCCTGATCAGTTTTCACCTTGTACTTGCCTTTGGATTTAATTTTAACTACACTTCATTTGTCCAGCCTAACCACCTCCATCTTCCCTACCTTAGTACTTGTTGCATTCTCATATGCTTCTTTTTTCCCCTCCATTTCTGGGTTACCTTGCTTTTCACATCATTTTCAGTGCACCTGTGACCTCCCATTAGGAACTTTTCATAATATAGAGCCTTCTATTCAAGATTCATTTCATGTTTGATCATAGATCCATCCACATCCTTTATCCTCACATAATTTGGCACCTTCTTAGTGATATTCACCTCAACCAAAATTCTTGCATAAGATATTCTGAGTTTATTTGTAGTGCGTTTATCGGGGAAGAGGGGGTTGCCAAATGCACTCCCAATTTCCCCAAACTTTTACCTCCCCTAAGATGTACTGGTAATTTTGGCATTTTAACCCAAATTGGTAAAGTCTACACCATATCTTCTTTCAGAGAAAATCCAGATTTCCAGATGTGCAGGAACATTGCTATGTTAAACACTGTATATGTCACCTTCTTCAACACTTCATCAATACCCTTCATCGACCTAAACCTCAGTATGAAATATCCTTCTTCATTGTACAGAATTTCAGGTAAAGCAACAAACGTCCAAAATTTCATCATGTACTTTTTCAGTGTCTTCATCGTTACCTCCGTTCTTGTTACATACATTATCAGTGAATTCTCCCAATACTTGATCTCCGATTCAACATCATTAGCCTTAGATCGG